>CAUYRT010001346.1:0-10202 GCA_963574885.1 Lepilemur ruficaudatus
GAAAAATATAGCAACACTGTGCTCTTCTGCGAGTCCAGTATTCTATATTGCCTAAAATTCCATTTTACCTTCAAAATACCCATGCATGTGTGTGTGTATGTATATATAAATGTGCATATGTATATATATATATAAACTATAAACATGTTATATGATATGATTCATTCATTCCTTCAAAAATATTCCAGAAAAAAAACTGTGTGTATATACCTTGCCTGGCTTGTTCAAAACTTAATACCTACGAAAGTGTTTTATTTGTAATATAAGAAATGTTTGGTAAAAGAATGATAAAATGAATGTATGGATGAATGAATGAATGAATAAAAAGGATGTGGATACATGAGTCTCAAATTCAGGGTAGAAGTCAAGGCTGGAGACAAACATGTGAGTCATGGGTATATAGATAGATATACGGTCAGGCCTTTATATCCATGAGCTCCACATCAGAGGATTCAACCAAAGACAGATCAAAAATATTTTTAAAAGAATTTGAATCTGTACTGTACATGTATAGACATTTCTCATCATTATTCTCTAAACAATACAACAACTGTTTACATTACATTTGCATTGTATTAGGTATTATAATAATCTAAAGAAGACTTAAGTATACAGGCAGATGTGCATAGCTTATATGAAAATACTACACCATTCAATATCAGAGATTCGGGCATCTGCAGATTTCGGTATCCATGGGTGGTCCTAGAACCAATCCACCAGGGATATTCAGGGGCAACTGCATTCATATTTACAACCGGGATGAGATTGCTATTAGAGACAGTGTGAAAAAATACAAAGTCACAAAACAGGATCCTCTGAACAATTAATTCCTGAAGTAAACTATATTTACAATTTCATAAAAAGTTAGGTCCAGAAAATTGAACCCAGAAAGACGTATCAGTAAAAGCAAAAAAAAAAAAAAAAGTCAGTAGTCTGTATTATCAGAGAAGTCAAGAGAATTTAGTATTTTAAGAGGGCGGGGCTGTACATTTTTTTTGAGTGCTTCTGGGAGAACATGTAAGATGAGGAGAGACAAGGGACTATTGTTCTTTGTAATAGGAGATCACTGGTGACATACACATGACCAGCTTCAGTGGAGTTCTGTGGAGTTCATTGTGCTCTTCAGAGAGTCCAGTATTCTATATTGCCTAAGTTCAGCAAAGAAAAGAGTTCAGAAAGTTGAAATGTATTACAGTCAACTATTTGAGTTTTTATGTGAAAGTGACAAAAAATAGGGCAGTACCTGAAGGCAGATAGGAGGTCAAAAGAGGTTTCTAAAAATATAGATTGGAGATATATAACATGCTATAAGTTAATAGAAATTATATCTTGGTTTCACAGTAATTATACTTTTTAACTCAAATAAAGAAGTAATTTTATTTAATTTATATTGACAAATAAAAGACATTAAATTCTTCTACTTCATTATAAGGAGGTAATTGAGCAGTGAATGGATAGTGGAACAGGCCAGCCATGAATGTAGGCAGACGTGAAAAAGACAAAAAACAAACATCCCACCTCAGATGTAAATAGTAATGGATGAACTTCACCCTTTTTGTTTATTTCCTTGCATAACAATCTTCAAAGGCACTAGAAGCAACATATGAATTGGTGTGACCAATCCAAAAATATTTTTCCTTTAAATGTGTTATCACATATTTTATATCTTACCGCAATAGTATGTGCATAGTTCTACACTTGTTTAATTACAATGCAATCAACTATTTAATTATTGACTAAATTATGAGAATTCTTATACCAGAAACTTTATTTTTAGGGTTATTTTTATTTTTTATCTTTGCAGGGTCTCTGGAGATCTAGTATCTTGATTCTACTTCTCCACTGTCTCTGACTAGCTGTGTAACCCTGCTTAAGTTTTTTAATTCTTTTAGAACTAACTTTGATTTCCTCTAAAGTAGGCATAATATTAACATATACACCATATGATTTTGCAAGCTGCATTATGGCAGATACGTGTCAGGATTTTAACTCAGTTCATTAGTAAGTACTCAGTAAATGTGGCTGTTATTATTATATTTCAAGGACCATGACTATGATTAGTACATAGTGGACACTAGAAATAGTTTTCTTAATTGAACAAGTGACTAGAATGAAGGAATGAATGAATGACATCAGATCTGAAATCCCAGGCCAGGAATAATTAAAGGATCAGGCACCAAATGTAAGATAGTGTTTCCTGAAGATCTGTGTCAGTATATCCACGATCTTGGGAGCAGAATGGAACATCTCTGTTGACTATAGTGGTGATTCAGAACTAACTAACAACAGACTCAAGAATATCATAACTGTGCTTAATCTGTTCTTTAATACCCAGTTTAGGAAGAAGAGGGAATGTGTGCTCTTGCTAATGACAACAAATATAAAATCTTGATCACAGCAAGCGATGTAATTTATCACCTTGGCCAAGAAATAGAAGAGAGCTGAGCCTGGGGACCCAGTAATGAGCAGGTGGTTTGTGTAGGTGGCTTTAGTACTTGGTTTAAAATACAGCTGGGGCTCTTGGGATAGAAAATGAATACCCTTAGAAGAGATTGCAAATTTAGCCAACAAAAATGTAAGTGCTTATTAGCATTTTGACATATTATCTTTTTTCAAGGAAATTACGCATTCTCACTTAGTATCTATAATCTAAATATGACTTAATCACAAATAATATACAGAATAGTTGGTTTTAAAATGCAGTTACTTTAAGTTCTAGAGAAAAATCAAATTAATTTTCTTACCGTATAAATTCTTTGTTTTCTCTGTAATGGTATGTATAAGTTCAGTGATTCATGATAAATTTGCCTGCATTTCCCTCCAGGAAGTTTAACGTCTAAATCTATGGGGAGTTTTCAGTAACAGAATAAACATCATAATTCTCCAATGTTTACAAACAGTTATGGAATGTTGGTATTGTCTTGGGATTGGGGGCTATCATAAACAATTAATGTTAGATTTTAAGAATATCCTTCAGGATATGCTTGGAACAAAAAAAGGAAGAAATCATATCAAAGAAATGGGTAAAGAAAGAGATGAATCACAGCAGGGATGGGAGGACAGCTTACATTAAAGACCAAATATAAATTGTAGTTAAACTTTAAAAACAAACCTCCTTCTACTACTTACAGAATATATTTGATAGATTCACCTGAGGATACAAAATTGTTGAATTTCTCTCTGGATTTGAATAAGAAAAACAGTGAATTTCCATTTCTATAAGAGATACTATAAAATTTCCTTGTGTTCCCTCCCCCTTTGTTTTATTTTCCATATCACAGTAAAATAGTGTTTGCTCTTAGTTGCGTAATATTCTTGTGGTTGTCATCAGTTCTTTTTTATAAGTGCCTCTCCACACATAGGTAATTGAGTCTAAATATCTGGAGTCAGTCTGCAAATTTGAGCTATGGATCAATATGTCTCCAAAGATTAGTAAAAACATTATGTCTTCTGAAGTAGTAAGAAAAAGCCCTACATGTTATCACCCAGTAGTTCAAGGAGATATGGGTACAAACTATTTCTAAGTAAATAACATCACTTAGGGCACACAATGTTGATACAGGATATGGCAATGGGATATTATTTACTGGTTTCTGTGGGTTTATTCTCAAGAGATTTGAAGTCAGAAATGATTTTGTAAATGATGTTTGTCTCACACTGAGAAAATGTATATTCCTTCAGACTGCTGTTCCTCATAGTAGTGTTTATGTATTTATGTGACAATTTCTGTTAAAAAAATCCTACATTATCTAGCATATCTGGCCCTTCTTTCTGCAGTAATAGTAGTAGTAGTTGTTGTTACTGTCATTTTTGCTGTTTTAGGGAGGGTGTTGATTTTTGTTTGCTTGTTGGTTTAATTTTGTCCATATATTTTGAAATATAAGTTTTACAAAAATAAAGTAGAAGTGAAGTTAGGACGATTAAAATATTAGTTATGGGCCTTATTTTAATTTCATATATGGAAAAGCTTGTACTCTCATATTGTTAGGTATTTGAATATTTAGCTAGTGGTAGTATATCAATATGTTATTTAGGTTTTAAAGTAATCAGTCATATAAGGCGCTATGTGAACGTCTTTTTGAGTAATACAAAAAATAGAACTAGAATTATTTCAACTGTAGCATTAAAAAATAAAATCTGGTGGTGCAGTATGTTATAATTTTTAAAAATCTATTACAATTTTATAACATAAACTAACATCACGAATGCATATTGAGGGAAGAAACACCCAAGGACAAAATATGTTTATTATTTCAGAAACAGATAAGTCTCTTTCATCTTCATAAAATCTCTTTAATTTCTCATAAGCAATCTGGACCTCTTTACCGCTGTTTTGTTTCATATCTCACCTTTGGGTTGTTGACAACTTATTTTGAGTCAGCAGATGTTCATATGATTTTCCCTCCCTATCCAAGTGCTCCATCTTCTTCCTTTACAATGTAAAGACCCAGCTCATTCTTCACCTGTCAGGCTATGTTATTCCTTGCCCTCTACTTTTCCCTATCTCTGAATTGCAGTGTCCTCATTTTTTTCCGGCTCCCATGCTAATCTAATTTTTAACAGATTATTCTACTTTCTCGTTTCTTTGGATTCAAATCCTTTTGTCCCTCGCCTATCTTTTCATTTGTGTGTGTAGGTACATGGGGGGTCACTGTGGAGGGGTGGGATATGCTTGAAAAGTAGTTGGGGAGCGGAATTAGGGGTCTCAATAGGGGAAAGGAATTCCTCAAAAATTGATTCACTTTACGTACATTATTCTGTTTAATTCTCACAATAATCCTCTGGGGAAGGTAGTATTTTCATCCTCAGCATGTACGTGAGTGAAACAAGGGTAAGCAATTCGCCAGAAGACACAGACCCAGGGCGGCAGAGCCAGGATCAAAATCACACGGTCTGGCTCCCAAACTCAAAAGTCCTCTTTCCTGGATTTTCCTTTCAAAAGAGTTTTAGGTCTTCACGGAGCTTGATTATTCCCAATAACTTTTAGAATAAACGTTTCAGTTGTTACAAACTGTCTCGATGGAATTTTGATTGGCAATGCAAATGTCTCATTTTTTTTTGTAAACAAAACTTGAGGATATTTTATTACATGTTTCTTTCCACGTTTGTTCATCTTACATGGGTTTCATTTCTGGTTTTAATAGGGAAATGTAGGCATGCTTTCTCAAAAACGCATCAGAAGCTGTTTCTTTACAGTGAAGGGAAGTGTTTAACAGAGATGTATCTCTGTTTGACAGAGAAAGACATTTATAAGCAAAATTCAAGAATATGTTATTACAGCATGTTTTTTCTGCATTGGTGCCTATCATAAAATTCCACATATCCTGCTATAAGTGCAAATGTAAGCATGCTTTCTTAGAGATTGCAGTTCAGTGTCTTAAAGATTAATTTGGGTAATATGACATCTTAACGATAGTAAGAGTTTCATCTAAGATGAAGGGAGTGGCTCTTTATTTATTCAGATGTCCTTTCACATTGCTTAATAAAAATACTTATCTTTATTTTCTTTCATAAAAACCATATATAGTCTTTACCAGATTAATTTCTGATTACTTTATATTTATCAAATGGTGTTTTATTCCTGTTTTGTTATTGCTGATGCAAAGAAACGTTGATTTTTTTTAACACATTAACTGCCACGTGAGTTGTATTTAACCCACGCTAGGTTTGAGCCTGGGGCCTCGTGAAGCACATGTCCCTTCACCTTGGGAGCTATGAGAACGATTTTTCAAGCTACATATAACTCATGCACAGAAAAACAATAAAAAGTAACAGATTTTTCATAAAATTAAAAAGGATCATTTTGTTTTCAAAGTTTTTATCCTATTTTTGTAATAAAATCCCATGGCCTCAAGGAAAAAGTTTGTTTTTTCAAGTGTGACAGTCATTGTGTTAACTTGATCTTATACCTAATAACCTTGTTGATCAATCTTAATTACTAATGGTGTTGGACTCTGCTTTTCTTTATAAATGATCATATCATCTGTAAATAATGATAGTTGTTTCTCTCCTCTTCCAATTCTAATACTTTTTTAAATTTTTTTTCCAGACGAATATTGAACAGTGGAGATGACAGTGAGTGTTCTTATCTTGTGCTCTGACCTTAAAGAAAATAAATCTCAAAAGATACTTCATGTGATTTTTTTGGATAAGACTAATCAAGTTAAGGTTGTATTTCTCATTTTCTTTTTAAATTGTAATAACTTTTCTGACCAATTCAGTTAATTATGTGATTTTTTCTCCTTTCAGAGGTGTGATGACTTTACTGGTAGGTTTTCTGTTGTTCAATTATATTTACACATGATTTCATATGTAGATGGAAATGAAGCAGTTTGGGATAGAGTCTATTTAATCATAGGGCTTTCCTTTTTCTTAAATTTGGATATGTTTAGATAATATTTTATCTAGAAATTTTATGTCAATGTTAATAAGTGATTTGGGTTTATACTTCTTTTCTTGTATAGATTCTTACTTGGTTATGGAATCACGGTTGAAATAGCCTCTTAAATGTAGGGGCAATTTTTCCTCTTTTACTGCTTCTTATAACAATTTGGATGAAATAAGAATTATCTAGTTCTTTGTTGAATTCTCCAAAATATCACCAGACAGCTTGCTAATAAAGAAAAACTAAGCTCATTTGAGCTCACTGTAGCAAGGGAAAATGCTATTTTGACAAACAAAGTCTTAGTGTCTCATAAGGAGAAGAGAGAAGTGGGATATTTACAGGGCTCCAGGGTCTGGGCTGAAGAGTGTTTGCGATGGTCTTTCCTGGAAGGAAACTGATTGGGATTGGGCAGGGCTGTGATCGAGTTTTAGGGTTGGTGGATACAGCAAGGCAAGGGTCTTCAAGTGAATCTTGATAAGTAAACTATCATTTTATGAGCAATCTATTTGTTTAGGTGAGTAGTATGGTAATAGTCAACGCCAAAGCAGAAGTGGGAGAACTGAAACCTAGAGAAGACTGTAAGAACTTTGGAGTTTACTCTTAGAGAGGAACCTATAGGTGGGCTTTGAGAAAAAGAGTGACATGATCTAATTTGGATTTTGAAAGGATCACAGCGGCTACTGTGATGAGGATAGATCGTATGAGAGCAGTTAGGATGCTATTGCAATGTTTTAGGTGAGGGATAACATGATGGTTTCCTGAATGAAGGTGGAAGTCACGAAAGTGGAAATAAGTGGGTAGAATCAGCATGTATTTTGAATATAAGGCAAACAGACTTGCTGATATATTGAATGAGAGGTGTGGGAGAAAGAGCGAAGGAAGCAAGAAGAACTTTGGCCTGAGCTACTGGAAGAATAGAGGTGACTTATACTGGGAAGAGAAATGCTCTTGGAGGAGCAGGTTTTGGGGGTATGGATCCAGAATTTGGTTTTGGACATGTTAATGTGAGGTGGTTTTTAGATTTGCAAGTAGAGACATCACATAGGGATTCAGATATGTGAGTCTGGGGGTCCAGGGAGAGGTCTGAGGTAGAAAAAGGTACTTGAGGTTTTCAGCAAAATAAGGACTGGGCTTTAGACTCTCCAGTGTTTAGATGATAGAACGAAGAGGATGAAGCGACAGAGACTGTTGTGAGGAATGGCCAAGGCAGGGGAGTCAGCGACGAGAAAGAGTGGCCCCTTGGAAACCAAGGGACAAAATTGTTCCAAGGAGGAAAGAGTCATCAACTTTGGCCAAATGTGGGAACTCACACCAGATCACCTGACCTCGCACGATGGGAATAATTGGGGACCTTGAAAGGAGCAGGTTTGGTAGAGTGGTGGGTTCAAGGGAGAGGGAAAGAAGAGGATGAAAGGCGGCGAGTGTAGACCACCCTTCTGAGGATCTTTGCTGTAAATGGAGCAGGGAGGAGGAGAGGCAGGCAAAGCGGGAGGAGGATCCAGACATTCTGTAGCTAAGGGGGATGATTCGGTAGCGAATGGGGAGGGAATAGATCAGTCAAGAGGCTTGCTTGATTGAAATCAGTTATTCTCTTTCTCACCGTAATTCTGTCTGCTGTTTCATTCATACATGTGTGTGTGTGCGCACACACACACACACACACACACTGTTTTATACTTGTCTGTGCCCATTCCTATCTATATATAATATTCACTCTTACTTCTTCGGGTATATAACGGTCCTTCTGATGCTGCGAACCTCTCATGTCTCCTGTGTGAGTTTAATATCACTGCCACAGTTGTCCTTTGGTTCAAATGTGCCTGAAGTATCTTCATTCACCCCTCTATCTTAAACGTTTCTGTTTCTTTTTATTTTTAAATATATGTCTTATAGATAGCATACTACTGCTCTTTTTTTTAAGTATAATTTGAGTGCTATTTTAATTTGTGAACTTACTTCACTTACATTAACTTAATTATTGACTTAGTTCTTCTGATATCTTTTTTTTTTTTTTTTTTTAGACAGAGTCTCACACTATTGCCCAGGCTAGAGTGAGTGCTGTGGCATCAGCCTAGCTCACAGCAACCTCCAACTCCTGGGCTCAAGTGATCCTCTTGCCTCAGCCTCCCGAGTAGCTGGGACTACAGGCATGCGCCACCATGCCCGGCTAATTTTTTTGCATATATTTTTAGTTGGCCAATTAATTTCTTTCTATTTTTAGTAGAGACGGGGTCTCGCTCTTGCTCAGGCTGGTTTTGAACTCCTGACCTTGAGCGATCCACTTGCCTCGGCCTCCCAGAGTGCTAAGATTACAGACATGAGCCACCATACCCAGCCAATTCTTCTGATATATTATTTGGTATTTACGTATTTGTCATTTTTTGTTTTTTTTTCCTAATTTTATTGAATAAGTGAATTTTTCTTACACTAGTTAAAAGTTATGTATTCTATGTTTATTCCCTTAGTTGTTGTTCCTAAGGTATTAAGGATAATACATATGCTTATTTTTTTCCCTAAAGAAGGCAATGTCCTTGGAATGTTCTAGCTGCCTTTGTTTCCATCTCCAGATACAATTTTTGCTGTTGGTATTATTCAGGCTTTGAATTTCTGGGTTTCTTCATTTTTGCCTATGTTTTGGTCTCCTGCTTCTTGTTTGGCAATTGCCTATTTATATCACATCTCAAAAAGTTTTTAACCAGTTTTATCATGCTTACTTCCTGTATCTTATAAAGTATTTTTAGATTGGTTTCTCTTTCTTCAGGAGTACTTCCTTCCAGAATGTTTTATAAGTTGGTACTGGTATAGTTAATTTTCTGAGGACTTCTATGACCATATCTTTATTTTATTTAAGAGGATAAATCCTAAGTTCAAATTTTCCATTGTTTTACAGTGTGAGAAAATATTACTTCATTGTCTCTTGATTTCCAGTGTTCCTGTTGAGGCATGTGATGTCAGTTTAACTATCGCTCCATTTGCTCTGTCTCTGCAGCAGAGAGCTTACGGACTTTTTGCTCTGCTTTTGATGTTCTTGTAATTTATGATAATGTGTTTAGATGTGAATTTTTTTTCTTACTGATTCTGTTTGGTCCTGTTTATTTTAAATATTGGAAAAATACGAGAAGATGTGGTTTGGCTACATAAACGTAAAGCCAAATATATTAACCTGCACAAATGATTTTATACATTTACTTATTTACCATGCAGAAAATAATGATTACATATATTTAACAATGATACCTGTAATTTGTTGATTCTTAGTATGTTAGGCTCTATGCAAAGACTTTTTACATGCATTAATTCTTTTTTTTAAAGACAACTTTTTTGAAGTATAATTTACATACCATGCCATTACTCCATTTTAAGTGTACAATTAAATGATTATTAGTAAATTTACCAAGTTGTACAGCTATTCACACAAATCAGTTCTAGAACATTTCCTTCCCCCTATTGAGACCCTTGATTCCCATCCCCAACTACATTTCAAGCATGTCCCTCCCCTCCACAGTGCTCACCACATCCCTCAGATGTGGATCTACCCACCAACCCCCGAATCCCTGCTGGACACCACCACCATTTGAGCACCGTAGTGCTCAAATCAGTCAGTACCAATTTGATGGCGAGTACATGTGGAGCCCATTCTTCTGGTTTTGTGTCACCTCACTTCGAATAATGGGCTCAAGCTCAATCCAGGATAATATAAGCGGTGCTAGCTCACTGTCGTTTCTTAAAATTGAGTAATATTCCATTGTAAACATATACCAAATTTTAATAATCCACTCATGAATTGACGGGCACTTGTATAATGTGAAGTTTAAAT
>CAUYRT010001347.1:0-31816 GCA_963574885.1 Lepilemur ruficaudatus
GGCATCACAACCCCACCACGCGGTGAAGTCCTCTATTTGACATTGACTTTATTTCCCCTGAGGTGGAGTAAGTAAAGAATGGAGAGAGAGCGAGAGAGAGAGAGAGAGAGAGAGAGAGAGAGAGAGAGAGAGAGAGAGAGAACACAGTGAGAGCCTAAGCCCAGAGAGACAGGGAGGGACAGGGACAGCCCTGATTTTGCAGCAGCTGTTTGCCTCCCTGGAGGAAGATCCTGCTCTGCTTCCCAGAGCCCTCCTCCTCTGGTCTGCAGGGAACATTGGCCCCTGTTCAGTAATTCTGAAGCCCCGAAGGAGGACACAGGTTAAACTGTAAGTGTGCCCATCCTCTATGCGGGGTTATCTATTATCTTCCCAGTTTGCCTCAGAAGGAGACAGTCATTGGCTTTCATTATTTTTTTTCCAGAAAGATCTAAATGTTCTCTAATTAACCTATTAGTTTTAATTACACACCCATAGTCATTTATTTGCTAATCTGAAAAAGGAACACCCTGGATTCAAAGAAAAGATTCTCTACCAACCCCCACCCTTTTCCCCCCTGTGAAGTGTTTAAATCACTTGTCAACACAGAGGGAATAATAATAATAAAAAGGGTGACATCTGATCGGAGAGCAGGGGAGTGGTGCCGAGAAACAAAGCCCGACAGCAGTGAGCTGAGCGAAGGCTCCTCCATATTCATCAGGGGAGGCAAGGACGGCTGAGGGGTCCCCTGGCTCTGCCCAGAAGCAGCAGGGCCCGGGCTGGCCTGCCAGGCAGAGCTGCCTGCTCCACGTCCCGAGGCTCCTGCCTGTGCCTGGAGGACTTCACGGCTCAGGTCTCACACAGGGACCCCGACATCCTTGACAGATGAGGCTCGTGCCTGAGACACACTCTCTGAGTGTAGCCTAAGTGAGCAAGGAAGGAGACACACACACACACACACACACACACATACACACACATTTGTATTTATTTTGGAGGAAAATAAGGGATTATAACAAGTTGTAACCACCACAAATATTATTAGTGCATCAGTGATGATAACTCACTTGTAGATGTGACAAAAAATAAGGTAAGTTGTTATTAGGTTCAATTCCTTATGTATAGCCTGCAATTTCACCTCTTTCTCTCCCTTCTGCAGGAAAGCCTGGCAGAATAAAATGGAGGGAAGGTACAGTTATTATAGGGAGACTCTGGAATTTCTTTCCATACACAAAAAAATACATAAATATGAATACTAATTTTAGCCAGCATTTATTGTTAGCGTCTATGCCAGATGTTGTGCTAAGCACTTAGTATCTTGTCTCACTCAATCCTCACAGCCACCCTTAGGAGGTAGATACTATTATTGTTCCATTTTACAAACGGGTAGATTGAGGGTTAAAGATGTAAAGTAACTTGCCCACTGTCACAAAAACAACCAGCAGTGGAGCCAGAATTCCGACTCTGTTGGACCCCGAAGTGCCTGCTCAAAACAGCTTTGCTATTCTGCTTCCCCAACCAAATTTATGGTAAAGTAAGCAATTTGCAAAAATGTGGGTACTCACTTCTGGTAACAAATTATTTGTAACACCCCTCACAAATAAGAACTGCTGGTGTGGGGCTGAATGCCAGAAGCCCGTGTATTGGTCTCAGCCTCGCTCTGCCTTGCAACCCTGGGCAAGGCACTTGTAATGTGCACAGGGAACCCTCTAGGGCCCCTGCAGGTTGACATGGCTGCAGGCGCCCAGCTTTAGTTGTGAGTGCCGGGAGAGCCAGGGTTGGGGAGAGGGGCCCCCGACTTTTGCAAAAAAACGTCTCTGCAAGAGAGTACTTGAGAGCTGTGGTAAAGGTCCTCTACGGGGGCTGGGGACCTGCAGGGGTGTGGGGCTCAGGCCAGTGCCCCAGGGGTGACTCATTCCTTGTCAGAGGGAGCCACACGTATGCAGAAGTCCAATCAGGGAGAAGGGTAAGGACAACAGAGGAGGTTGTTGATCCCTCCAGATGTCACTGTGGAAGGTTCTTAATGAGCAGCAAAGAGTTTTGACCCTGGATATGGAGACCAAAGCCTCCAGGCAAGAGATAGGAGCTGGAGGGGCCTGTGACAAGGGCATGGCAGGGAATAAGAGGGCTGGTCCTAGTGGAAGTCAAGAGGACTTGGAAAGGCCCTGATGCTGGGTTTTTTTTTAACCAGAGCTTCAAAAAGTTTGGGACTCTCCTGAAATCAAATGTAAATTTTATATGTTCATCCATTTGGGTTCACGACCTGACCTAATAAATCCCCTCCTCCAGCCTTGACTAGATTCTCACGGTGGGGGTGGGAGTGTTAAACAAAGAAGAACCGCTGTTGTAAACTGTCCCCGGGACAAATGTTTGTCTAATGTGGTATAGCAGCTTTCTGGAGCCTTTAAAGCCAGGGCTACTATCCCCCAAGTCTAGGAGAAAGTCACTGGGTTTCCCCACCCGGATGGGTGCGGCAGCCGCGAGGCTCCCTTGCATACCATGTCCAAGTGTGTGCACTCCGCTCCTTGGGAAGTCGGAGAACACACTGTGACCCTAACGCCCTCAGCGTTAGCAGTTCTAGGGGACTGCCCATGGTCCTGAAGCTTCCGCTTCAAGCAAATTTCACAACTGTGCATAAATGATAGTCTATGCATCAAACATGCAGGACCTATGAAGAGAGAGTTTAAAAAAATAATTAAATGGGTAATTTGACACTTGCTCCTTTCTTCCCATCTGCGTTCACCAAAGATACATAAAACCTAATTAATCGCACTTTGCTCTGGACCAAACCATCTGCCATTTCAAGCTTGGAAGTCTCCCTATGCCCTTTTCCCTAACTCAGTTCCAGAGGGTGGGCCCTATTGCTGGGCTTTTCTAGGAAGATCTTCTTCAAGAAGCCTGTTGTCTTCCCCTTTGACAGAGTTCGATCCATAATCGTCTTGTTCCAATTCACTCCACTGCTTAAAAAGGACCCCACAAGTCTAGGGACTGCGTTTAAGCAGAGTAACGCCTCATTTATCTGGGCATCGTTAGAATTTATGCAAACTTACTAGATAACTCAACCTATCCTTCCAGGAGCCAAAATCACTTCTTAAAAAAATGAATCATTTTTAGTAGCCATTTTTCAAAAATGCATTACACACTCTCCTTCTTCCTTAAACGGAGGCCACCGATCATCATTTCACGGAGCTGTAATCTGTTTCCGCACCTGCGTGGTGGTTGCTCTGACCTCGCTCTTCAGGTCAGAGGTCAGCTTCCCCTTCTCTTGCTGTCCGGGTATCCACCTCTAACAGCCTTGCTGCCTTTATTCTGCTGGGCTGTTTCCGCACGTGCTGTTGTCGGCATTGGGAGCTGTCAGACCCTCCTCCTGAGCTGGTATGTTCGAGATGAGTTAGTGAGGTCCTCAGCGATGTCTCATGCGAGGCTTAACAGAGGCAGAGCTTTGTGATGTCTGTTTGGGGTGAGGGTGGCCAGTGGCTATTTGGCTTATTAAATTGGATGTTTCTACCTTATGGAACTGATAGATACAGGTACTGTGGAAACATCTACTATTTGGGGGATGTCACCACACATTAAAACCCTCAGCCATTTCTGCTCTGCCTGGGTGGTGGGATGTCATGGAAGAAAAGAGAAGAAAGGGGAGTGTAGTTTGCTGAACATTTACTCTGCGGCGAACACTCTGCTAGGGCTGTTCACTTCCTATTTCATTTGCTTCTCACCATGACCCAGAGATGCAGAGACGATCATCCCTATGTATCACCCCAATTACTGATGAGAAAATAGAAGCTTAATGATGTTAATTAGTAAGTCATAGAATCAAGATGTCAGCTCATGCCTGTCTGATATTAAAACCCATTGTCTTTTATACTCATTATCCTTTAAAAATGGAATTCTTTTTAATTAATAAAATTGTATGTGAAACCTTGATTTATAAGAGATAATGGCAGAGATGCTCCTGTTGAAGGTCTAGCTGTTCTGGAACTCAAGGCTCTATTGGAATCCCAGGGCCCCATGGAACCCAGATTGAAAACCAAAATAATCAGGTCCTTCCATTTCTTCAGGGGTGCACCATGATAATACCTTATGGATTGGGAGTTCTGAGGGAACTATATACAATTTTCTCTGATCATATCCAAGAAAAAGGGAAAGGCTAGACAGAGTTTCTCCAGAGAGACCTGTAAATGAAGTGTCCATCTCAATTCAAGCCCTCTGCCCTCTCTGGGCTCTCACCTCACTCAACTTAAAAGATCTCTTTGACATCTGATTACATTTGGTTGCTCAATGTTGCAGACCTGGACAGATTGTTCCCTGGATAATTCGCTGCTGGTGGACTAAGGTTCAGCACCCTGGAGACTTAAGTTTTCTCCGTCTAGGGCCCTTCCTGCAATTGCCCTCTACCCCTTCTCTTCACCAGCTGTGCTGGGTTGGTTAGGGAGCAGGAATTATTTCATCAGGCTGGCATCTATGATGTCTAAGGTATATGGCAATCCCACACTGAGACTCAGCACTAAAGGACACAGCAGGCCTGGAGGGGTAAAGGAGTGACCTCAGTAAGCAGATTCGGACACAGAATTGGTTGTGGATGTGGCATGGGTTACTACAAAGAGGCAGTTAGTAAGAGGCAGGTTTGGGTTACTACGAAGAGGCAGGTTTGGGTTTGGGTTCTGGAATCAAGAGAAACAGGATTTTAATTCTGCCTCTGCTACTTTCAGTCCTATGACCTAGGCAAGTGCTTTAATCTTTTTAAGCCCGAGTGTTCTGAGCTGCAAAATGGGTATAAAAATATCTCCCTCATGGGGTTGCATGGGTGTTACATGGATGGATGCATATAGGGTGTTTGGCACAGTGCCTGGCACATAGTGAAAAATTAGTAGCTGTTAGTTGTTGCTGTTATTATTATCACTAATCATGGCATAATCAGGCAGGAAATCCAAGGAATGAGAAGTAAGCCAAAACAATGTAAAGAACAGAAAGCTACTCAGGGCTTGGTTATAATGTTTAAACTAGTTTAATGATGATTAGTGCAATGGTCTGAATTTTATTAGGGGACCTCAGGCCTGTGGTTTGATCTCCAAGCAGAGCTACTAAGGTGCTGGGCATGTAAATTTGGACACAGGGGAAAAGTTAAGGAGGCCTCAGCATATAGATTGTATTAAGCCACAGAGCCTGACAAATCTCATTTCTTGAGAAAGAGGAGATGTCGTTCTGTAGAAGAATGGGCTTTAAAAAGAAAGAGAAAAAGAAGAGATGGAGAGGGGAAGACTGGGAAGGGAGGCTTCACATGGCATCATGAGGTTGCTGGGACCTCGACAGGGGCAGTTGGATGGGGAGAATGGGCAACAGTGCCTGGTTTGGTGGGCTACAAGGAGAAGTGGGGTGAGGGAGTCACCACGACCAGTACAGACCACTCGTTCACAATGTTTTGTTGAGATCTCTCTCCTAGGACTGGAATGGGTGGGGGTCTTGTCAGTAAATGCTGTGGTGAGAAGGGAAAAGGGTGGCCCACTCCTCAGACCCATCAGCTGGTGAGGCATCCTACTGGTGGATTCCACTTGGAGGGGAGAAATAAATTTAAAGCCCCCAAAGGGTATAGGAATTGCTTTCTCTCCAATTGCTGTGTGGCTAGAATAAAGGAAATGGAGTGTCGGGGACAGTACTTGCTGGTGCAGAATATTCCATTCCACCCGTCATGCGGCATGAGCCATGGTCTTCGTCAGATGGGGAATTGCCCGGACCCCTGGGACACGTGTCTGCCCTGGAGTTCAGGACCACGCCCAGTCTGGTCTTACTGCCAGGTACCCTGGGACAGGTGGCCTGGAATGAATCAGACAGCTAATTAGCACTCTTTCCCCATCTAAAAGGAGCCAGAGACACATAAATTGCTCCCAGGAGGGAGGGAAGGAGGCAGAGAAAAGGGAGGTAGGAAAACTAACAGGGGTTACATCAGAAAAACAACATCATCCAAACAGCCTCCCACCCCACACCAGTGTTCTTCCTCCAGCGGGAGTGGAGAGGGAGCTGGGACCTTGGGGACCCCTGAGGTAAGATACCCGTGTTGGCGCCTCATTAGCAGCATGACCGATGTCACATCCCTGCCCTTGTGGGCACAGAGTTGCTGTCCACATGGTTAGTTTGGCATCTAACATCTCTGCTGTTTCCTACCACGTAGCCCTAGAAATGTATTACAGAATGTCAGCATCCAGCTCTGTCCTCAGCAAAGAGGTGTTTGCCTGGGAAGAGTTACACTGAGGCAGCGGCCAGTCCTGCACTAACCTGGGGGTGAAAAAACCTATGGAATTCACCAGCATAGTGTTTTAGGGAAGAGAGCAATAGGGAAAATTCTGGAGAGTTACAGTCTAATCATGGTCTTGTCACGAATTGGCTGCATGACCCTGGATCAATCACTTTACTTCTTAGGGACTGAGAAACATGAAAGTCTGGGCTACCAAATATCTCTAACCTTCAGGAATCTATGAGTTCAGCATCCTTCCAAACAAATTATTTCTGATTCTTTATGGAGGCATGCCTCTTATTTTTAATATTCACTCCACTCTGACTTTTGAGAGCCTAGCATTCCTGTTAATCTCAGTTCTGTGTGTGCAGAGATAGAAAAAAACTGGAGGTGGGCAGAGGAGAAAAGTAATTATACATCTAAAAAATGGGGAAGGAAATCTTAAGTCTGGAATTGAAGACAACTGCCCACAATGAGCACATCTAGTGCCCACATCTTATTTTTTAATATTATTCTCCTACAGAAGGAACCAGGATTCCATGGAGAAATGGCTGATTCTAGGACTGGGGTAGGGAATATACAAGGTGAGCCCAAAGCATCTTGTAGTGTCAGAAACTAAGGAAGTGTGCACACTTCCCCACCCCCACACCTACCCCGATGGGGTATGTCAAAGGGACATAGAAACCAACTGAAACATCTCCCAATGGCCAAATGTGGAAGAATTTGAGCAAGAAAATAAAGGAACATTGGATGATAAGCCAACACATATAAAATAAGAATTCCTGGGTCTATGCTGATACAAATAAAGACTGAATACATACATGTACACATTCATAAATGGGGGAGAAAAGACAAATCTCTTGTGCACAAGAATTCCAACCATTTATGTGATACTCTGCCTTCAAGGAGGGGGACCACATCTCCCCACTCTTTAATTGTGGGCTGCATGTAGTGATTGCCTTCGAAAGAGTACAGTATGGACAGTGTGGAGAAAGAGTAGCTTTAGAATGGAGAACCCTGACAAACACTGTCTCAGACAGGCGATCAAGGTCAATGTCAACAGTGGTAAGTCATGTTGACAGTATATATCCTTGATACGATGCAATGAAAATAGCACTTTATCTCTGTGGTCTTCCTTCCAAAACCCATAACCCCAGTCTAATCATGAGTAAAACATCAGACAAACCCCAACTCAAGCACATTCTGCAAAATATCTAACCAGTGCTCCTCAAAACTGTGAAGTTTATGAAAAACAAGGAAAGTCTGAGAAACTATCACAGCCAAGAGGAGCCTAAGACGACACGACACCCAAATGTAATGCAGCATCTTGGGGGGGATCCTGAAACAGAAATGGGGCATTAAGTAAGAACTAAGGAAATCTGAATAAGCTAGAAACTTTAGTTAATAACAATGTGTCATTGTTGGTTTATTCATTGTAACAAATGTACCATACTAATGTAAAATGTTAACAATTAGGGAAACTGGAGGCCAAGTACAGAGGAAATTCTATACTATCTTCACAATTTTCCTGTGAATCTAAAACTGTTCCTAAATAATAAAGTTCTTTTTTAAAATCCAAATCATGTGTTTCTAATTAAATCATTCGACCAGTTCAAGCCTGAGTAGAGTTGCTTTGTAATTTTAAAACTGTGTTTGAGTAAAGAATTGGGGTGGACACTGCTAATAGCCTACCTAATTTCTGTAATACCTTCCTTATGGACAGAGAGGCATTTTTCACTCAGGAGGACAATGTGTGCAGCTAAAAATACTCATTTCCTCTCATCCTCTTGCAGCAGGTGGTGGCCATGGACAGAGTTCTGGTCAATGAGATGCGGGTGGAGAAACCTCTAGGAAGAGCTCACCTTCTTGAATCAAAAGGGAAATCTTCATTTTTCCAGTTGTCCTTCCCCCTTCTTCCTTCCTGTAGCTTGGATATGTGGTCTGGAGGTGCAACAGTTGTCTTGAGCCAATGACACAACAACATTCCATCCCCACATATGGTGGCAAAACAGAAAGACAGAGACACCTGTGTCCCTGGTAGCATCGTGGAGAGGCTGTAAAAGCCCTGGACTGCCCACCACTAGGCTTCTTATTAAGTAATTCAAACCTCCATTTTAAAAAAATGCTGCTGTAATTGGGATTTGTGTTATTTGCAACCAAATACAAAGTTACCAATACTGGGACCAAGTCTTAGGTAAGATGAAAACAAAGGCAATAATAGACAAACAAATGCGCTAGCCAGATTCAGTAGCAAGGATGCCAAAGAAATGCAGCCAAGACCTCAGGAGAGAAAATTAGGTTTTAGAACTAAGAGCAACAGAAATAACGTGAACTATTGAGCATGACTATTTTTTTTTAATATTTCTCGAAGCAACATTTATTTATTGACAGGTGAAATTATATGCAATTATCATGTACAACATGTTTTGACATATTATATATGCATATGTGTATACACATGCACGCATAGTGGAATGGTTAAATCTAGCTAATTAACAAATGCATTACCTTGCAGAGTGATCATTTTTGTAGTGAGGACACCTAACATCCACTCACTGAGCATTACTATTCAGTTTTTTTAAAGCTATTGAGTCTTTTACACCTGAGGCTTTTGAAAATAAGATAAGTTTATTTAACCCACACATCAAGCCAGTGTGGTGTGAGTATGAATCATTATCTTTGTTGAGTTATGGGAATATTCAGGCACAGAGAAGCAAAGTAAACTTTCCCCAGGTCACAACTTATGCAAGGGGCAGAGCCAGGAATGGAATGCAGGTCATCTTGCCAAGGCCAGCAGGTGACCCTCAGTAACTCTAGCGAGCTCAAGTGAATAATATCAGGTAGGGCAAGCAATGGGTTGGTAAAGAAACCAGAGATTGAGGAGAGAAGCTGGGACAGGGCTCAACGTCATCTGGGACCCTGGGATGAGATAGGGCCAAGCATTCTGATCATGCCACAAGAGAGCAAACAAGAAACTTGGGATTCAGGAGACCATGGCAAAAAGAGTATCTACGTGTAACTAGCATACAACAATCCCCAAAGACCTTGCATTAGGACATAAGGCAACAACCCTGTGAGTGAAAGATATTGGAAGAGAAAGTCCAAACTTTTTGAGATTTGTATGAAAAAATTGAGCATAAATGCCTGTCGTTAAAAATTCAGCAAGCATTTCTTAAACATGCACTGTGAGCGAAGCATCATGTTAGGCAAAGTGAGGCCAACAAAAATAACTAAAGCACAGTGTGACCTGCTCCCTAGGCAGTCTCAGGTAATTGGGAGAAACCAACGAATTGCTTTCAATGACAAATAAGGGGTTTTATGTTTTTCCTGAAATAAGGGGTGAGCCCAGGGCTGGAATGTCTTTAAGATCTCAATATCTTTCCGTATTTTCATTCAGAATAGGATAAGCTCATTGCCTGGTGAATACAGGATGGCTGTTGTACCTCTGTCTGTGTCACAGGAAGGAGCAAAGCAAAGTACACAGCAGCTGTGTCTATCCCTCCTCTTTTAGGGAGCTTCCCCAGAAGTCTTATGCTAGAACTTCCTCTTACGTGTCATTGGCAGAAGTTGCGTTGCGTGGATTTTCCTATCTACAAGGCAAGCTGGGCACTGTGCCCATCTGACACCCCAAATAAAATCTGGGTTTTGTTAATGTCATTGAGGGAAGAAGAACGGATATGAGGTGAGTGTATAGCACACTCTGCTACAACCTCTAATATAAGGGGAGAAAACAATTTTCCCCACATCGAGGCATTGTCTTTTGGTAAATTGATTTTTAACCAATTGAACAGAGTCAACACAGGCTGACTATATTAAGAACTATTATAGAGGCAATAAAAATGAACTAAAATGTCATTCCCCATGTAGCCTTGCCCAAACACCGTAGCTAAAGGCACTACCTACCGTGTATCCTTATTTTATCCTTTCTTGTCTGTGCCAAACCTTATCTTGGTGGTTTGTTTGCTCACATGTTTATTGTAAGTTCCTTGAGGGATGCTGCCTGTCTTACTTACCTCTGTGCTAGAACACAGTAGGCACTGAGTAAATATTTGTTGAGCGACAATTTTATTAAACTTATGTGCAAGGTGTTATTCTTTACTTGGATTATTTTATTTAATCTTACTATCATCCTATGAGGACCAAATTAATATCAGTCTTATTTTACAGAGAAGGAAACTTGTCGTAAAGGTTTAGTTCCTTGTTCAAGGTCACAGCAAGTGTATGGGGGAGCTGGGTCTAACTCCCCCACAGCCGGGCCTCCCATTATCACACTGTACACTAGAGAAGTACACATCGGAGAGACCAGTTACACTCCCAGAGCACCCCAAATGCTGAGGACCTGCCACTCTGGCTAGACCTTAAAGACTGAGTAGGAGTTTGACGGTTGGCCTTAGCAAGGACTGGGTAGGAAAGTGGGGATAGGTAAAACTAGAAACGAGACATGGATCAGATTTGAAAACTAAGCTGAGAAATCTCGATTCTATCGTTTCACGTAGACATCGGGGGACCTTTCAGAGTTTTCTAAGCCTGTGGGTAACATGAATAGATCTGTTTTGGAGCGTGGCACTCTGGCAGCATTAGGAGCACAGGTGTGAAAGGATTAGGCTAGAGGCAGGAAGAATGATTGCGGTTGTAAGAAAATAGTCAGGAGAGAATCAACAGAGCCTAAACCTGGATGGTTATACCTGGAGAGAAGAGGATGTTCCTTGAATGGCTGATGTTGCTGTCCGTGCACGGCCCATCCCCCAGGACATCTGAATATATTTTCCTAATTTGGTTAATACTAATTTACTTCTTACATTGTCTATCGCACCCAGGAGAATATGCTCTGAGAGAATGGGGGACGCTGCTGTCTCGTTTTGCAATATTTCTGCAGCACCTGGAGTGTTTCCTGGCCCATCTTAGGTGCTCAATAGGTACTTGTGGGATGAAGGAGACAAACTGCCATTCAAGGAAACATTGGTCTGTCTCACCTTGCCCCTTTCCAATCAGGGCCACAGCTGGAATTCTGTTCTAAAGACGAAGAAATATGAATTACCACCTCCCGACTCCACCCCTCCCTCCGCCTCCACCTGTGGTCAGGCAGGAAGTGCGGGTGACTTTTGGACATCCAGTGTGCCTCAGAGGAGAGATGTTCTCAGGTGGCTCCTCAGCAGACAGGATGCTGTGGCTGGGCGAGGAGTGGGTCCGTTACAGAATGAGGGCGAGGTGGTCTGTCTGTGCATTTCAACATGAACCAGACGGCGCATGTCATCGTATGCAAATCAAGTGCCAGTTCTGTCGAGTGGGCCATCAGGATCTCCGCATTGCTGTAGAGGTCCCAGAGCCTCTGTCCCTCTCCACTCTGCCCAGAGAGACTGCGAGCCAGCGTGGGGGCAGGTGCATGCCGGGAATCTGATCAATATTCAGCTTAGGCAGCATAGGGGCCTCATTAGTTTTAATGAATTAGCAGTTTGGAAATGGAGGGGCTGATGTTACCGCTAGTGAGTGGGGATCAGCTGCCTTCATTTATGTGCAAGTGAAGAGTGATCTTCTTTCATTTTTTTGCCTCCTCCCAGGTGGGGAAGCCTGAAATGTCTCTAAATGCTAGAATCAAAGGCCTCTGCTTTTTCTTCCCTAACCCAATCTCTGAGCTGTTTATAGACCAAAATGGCAGCAATTTTTGAGTCAGTGCAAGAAGGAATCATCCCAGGTGAAAACGCTGATGTCTGGTGTAGAACACAGATGCTAGTGACCCCAGCACCTGGCGCAGCTCTGTCTGTCCTCCTGCCGCCCCGAATCCTGACCCTGTAAAAGAGACAGCTGCCCGTTGGGTGGCAGCGGCTTGACTGCCCTTGTCAGGAACGTGGACAGAAAATTCCTCTGTGGCAAAAACCGCCTGAGGGGGAGGAAATCAATAATCGGTGAAAGTAAAGGCTTCTTTATCTGTGAACTCACGTCCCTTTCAAAATCGGAGGTTCCACTGCAGGTGGGAAGTTGTCACTGCATTGTGGAAAGCAGTTTTTGCTAAAGAAAAAAGAGGAAAGTGACAGAAACAGAGTTGGTCAGAGAGACGGCTAGACAGAGACAGACCTGCAACAGAGAGAAAGGAACAAAGAGGCCTAAAATGCACACAGGCAGGCAGCCTGTGGCTTTGAGAGACATTCATCAAGACAGCCCCGCATTTCCACAGGGGAAATGTCCTGAGGATCCAATGATTATGCCAGAGGGGACTGTTCTTCCCTGTTTTCAGGAGAACTGCTGCAATTTTATGATGGAAACAGAACCGGGGTAGAATCTAATTGCTGAGGCTGAATGACAATGTGACCTGATGGCTGTGAATCATCAGAGCCTCTGCAAAGCGGAGACAGTTAGACCCAGAGCACTGACCAAGGAGGATCTTGCTCCTCCGGCTTTGAAGAATGGGGATGAGGCCCCACAGAGCATACTTTTGGACTTTTTTAAGGATGTCCCTATGGGTTGACTGCCTGGTCACACTGCCTCATTGAAATCCCAGCTCCGCAACTCATTAGCTGGATGACCTTGGACAAGTGACTTCACTCTTCTGAAACTGATTTTCTCATCTGTGAAATGGGCATAATAACAGTAACTACCATGCAGGCTCTTGCGAAGATTAAATGAAACAGCACCAGTGCTTACAACACTGCTGGGTACATATTAGATTTATTATTATTGCCAATGTTGTCTCTGTTATTATCATTATTATTATTATTGCTATCCCTTGCCTAATTTGGGGATTCAGGTGGAGCAGGGTTTCAGTCGTGAGACTCTGCCTGTCAGCATTGATCCCTTCTGAGGCTGTGTAGTGTGGTATTGCTGATGGCCCCAATCCCCAGAGACTGGAGTGAGGGGGTGGCACCCTGTTCTCGACAGCTGGGGAAGAACCTCTTAACATTTCTCTTTTAGAACATCATTATGTTCTGGTGAATTGGGAATGTGATGAGAGGAGTTTGGATAAGAAGCAAATTGGTAAGTGAACTAGAAATCAGGTTGTCTAAATCTTAACAACATTAAAATTAAACCTAACATAAGTTCTAGATTCGAAAAGGCAAGAGACTAACAGCCCTTGAGAACCAATTAGGAGCCAGGCATCATGCTAGGTTATTTCTCATATATTACTGGATTTAATGCTCACATTTCAACTTCCAGGTAGTTATCTTTTGTAGATGAATTAACTGAGGTTCAGAAGGGTCAAGCTGCTTGCCCTAGGTCACAAAGCATAGTGAAATGCGTGTGGTATATGAATGTGCCTAATATATGATTAAAATCAGATAATGTGTGATGAATATGGTAATGTGGTTACAGAACCCAAGACGGGAGTGTGGATCATGCTTTCGGACTTCCTTAAGGATATCTCTGCAAATTCAAAGAGAGTTTCAGCACACTCTCTTTGCCTTAAACACAGCAATAACAAATAAAAAAAGAGGAAGCCAACAAGAAATCAAGTGGGCTCAAAAATAAGACAAACATTTCTGTAGAGCATAACGAGAAGAAAACACAAGCAGGTTACTGATTCTGGGGCTGGAAACAGACTGGTGAGATGGGGACAGAACAGGCTCACTGTCTGAAGGATGGAGCTCATCTGAGTGAATGTCTCTCTTTATGTAAGGAGGCTGAAAAGCAATCATTGGCTAGTTGCCGGAGGGCTGATTGCAGTGGTTCTTAAGCTCCAGTGTGCTTCAAAATCACCAGGAGGACTTGTTAAAACACAGATTTCTCGGCCTGATCCCCAGAGTATCTGATTCAGTAGGTCCAAGGTAAAGATTTTCATTTCTAACTAATTTCCAGGGAGCTGATGCTACTGCTCTGGGAGCACACTTTAAGAAGTACTGCTGAATAGGAAGCTGTGGACTCGGGGAGTTGGAAGAAAATGGGCATAGCCTTGTAGGCAGTACAGCGTCAAGCCACCCACTGACTTTATGCCTGGATCTGCAATATCCATAATAGCACTATTAATATTATCATTCAACCCTGGTTCTGTACTTGGGTCCTAGGAGATCAAGTGGAAGCAAACACTAAATTACTAGATAGGGAAGAAGAGAAGAATAATATGAAACAAAACAACCTCCCATGAAAAATAATCCCTATAAACCAAAATACTAAAACATATGAAGAAATCTAATAATAAGAAAAATAACAAACAAAATAAACAATCAGGACATGAATTAACTCAAAACAAAACTAATTATATGGATCTGTCTCAGAAAGTTTTAAAACAAAGTATGTTTAGAATCCTTACAGACATCAAAGAAGTAACATTAAATGAACAAAAGTTATGAAATAAAACAGGCAGAAATAAAAAAAGAAGGGAAAGCTATGGGAAATAACTTGTTAGGAATCTTATAAATGAAGAATGAAGATAATGGCAGAGAAGCAGTATTTGAAGAAAAAATAGCTGAGATTTTTTTCCAGAGTTAAAAAAAGACATGAATCCTCCAATTGAAAATACGTATTGAATACTGAGTGGAATAGAGGTAAATACACACTTAAGACTTGAAGTTGAACTACAGAACATGAAAGATAAGGACAAATACTAAAGCTATCAGAAAACAAGATCCTGGTACACAAAGACAGTAGTTATCCCATTAGCAATAACGGAGGAAAGAAAACAATGGAGAAATATCTTCAAAGAGATAAGGAAGATTGACCATCAAATTAAAATTTTATATCCAGCTAAACTAGAATTCTCTAAACAAAAGCTGAGGGAATGTACCAACCATATACAGAAATTATTAAAGAAAAAAGGAGAAGAATCCAGAGAGAAGATCTGGAATACTAGAAATGACAGTGAGCACAGAAATGAATAATATAGCATAAATTTAATTAGCCATTAACTATTTTAAAACAAACAAAAAATAACGCCACTACACTCCAGCTTGGGTGACAAAGTGAAACCTAGTCTCAAAAAAAATGCTACTTTTATTGAAAAATGGGCAAAATTAAACCTCTAGACCAGAGGTCTGTAACCTTTTTCTGTAGAGGGCCAGATACTGTATATTTTGGCTTTGCAGGTCATATAGTTTCTGTCACAACTGCTCAACTCTACCATTGTAAAGGCAGCCATTAGCAATATATAAATGGGTGTACATGACTGTGTTTCAGTAAAACTTTATTTACAAAAAGAGGTGGTCAGCCAGATTTGGCTGGCGGATGGTACTTTGTCCACCTCTGCTGTAGATGACAATAACAAGATGCAGGGAGGGGTGCTGTTCAGTAAGTTGTTAAACATTTTACTGTCTTTGACACGTTTAGGAAGAGAGTAGAAATATAAAATAACTTAGATATGTTTAGCAAATGTATAATTAAACATGCCTGTTAACAAAATTAAGGGTAACCACTAAAAATATAGCTCCTAAGTTACTAGAAGGGAGAAAAGGAATACAAATAGAAGCTGGTGAAAGTAAAACATATGAGGCCATATAAACGATCATTTTCTGTGTTCTACCTGTTCCCATTGATCTGAGTTGGTAAAGAATATTGGAAAGAAGATTGAGCCTTTGGCACCCACCTGTGACTTACCAAAGGGCCTATTTAGACTGAATTAAGCAAGCATTATTTGGTGGATGGATCTCTTGGGGTGTCTTGTTTTGTTTTGATTTTTTAGATGAGAGGCATCCTACCTAATATGCAACAAGGGACAGAATCTTGTAGGGACCAGGAACTTAGAGAGTCAATCAGTGATTCAACACTGATTAGGTGCCAATATAACATGATACAAGGTATTATGTTAAGTACTGAGGATACAAAAATAAAAACTATGGTCCTTTCCCTCAAGAAGCTTATAGTGTAAAGGTCAGGGCTTAAGGAGGTTAGTTGTTACAAATACTCAGGATATGATTGACCAAGCAAGAAAAGCTCTTGCTGACACAGGGACCCTTGCTCTGAGAACAAAACTGAGTAGCTGCTGGAGAGGCCACCCTCACTATAATCCCTCCCCACTCCTAGTGCCCAGCTCTGCTCCCAGGGAGAATCTTTCCTTGTTCTCATTTTCTTGTATTTCTCTTCCTCTCTCCAGAAGGAAGATGCTGACCATGGCTTGGCTGTGGAGCTGAGACACATAGAGCCAGAGAAAGGCCAAAGATTTGAATGCATCAGGAGGGACCAGGAGAAAAGGAAAATACTGATAATACTATATCCTTTGCAGCTCACAGAGTTATTAGAATCTTGAACGTGCAGTTCCGTATGCCTGGAATGCCTCTCCTTGCCTTTTTTCCTGGTTAAACTCTACTCATCCTTGATGGTTCAGCTGAGATGTTACCTCCTGGAGAAACCTTCCCTAACCATATACTCCCCAAACCAGGTTAGGTGCCTGTCCAGCCTGCCCCATCACATTTCTTGTATTCTGGTCTGTCTCATCTCATGGACCAGACGGTGAATTCCTCAATGTGTTGTCTATCACTCTCCTTTCTCCTTTGCCCTTGTACAGAACCACATGTGGTTCCCAGAATGAACCAACTTTAGGATTTTTGAATACTAAAAATCCTCCCACCCCTGCCCACCACCCCAGATATCAGACAATTCCTGTTTCCCTTCTAGGACTCAGCCCAAACACCATGACCTACGTAAAGTTCCACTATCATGACCACCTGCTGACCGCACAGACTAGGCTTGGGTTGGATGCCATCCCTCAATGCCTCCAGAGCGCCCAGTACTTCCCTATGGTGGTACCTAATACATTTCATTAAGGCTGATCCATTTCCTTTCCTGTCCCTCATATTTAACTCCCTGAGGGCAGGATTTTTTGGTTCACTATTGCGTTCGTATTACCCAGAACAGTTGGTGCTGATAAAACACTGAGTAAATGAGTGACATAAGAGAAGAAGTAAGCCATTACTCACGGGGGAAAAAAAGAAATAATTTTTGCCTTTCAGAAATTGAATTGGTTTAGAGATTTAAAATTCAGGTAAAGGAAATAAAAAACCCCACACAATTAGACATTAATTGTATACATGTTATAGGAGGTGGGCAGACAGATTGACATGAGCTAGACTCGAGTAGTCATTGGAGGCTTTGTGGAAAAGGAGGGTTCTGGAGGAAGGGCAGGATTTTGAGGGAGAAGGTGGAATGAATAGGTTGGAGCTATTATCTGGAGGTGCCAGAGAAGGCAGAGTTGGGGCAAGACACACTCAGTTCTCCAGAATGAGCCTGGAAATACTCACTCCTCGGTAGGCATTCTGAATATCAGCTTTCGTGGTCATTAAATATCAGTCCTGACAAATCTGCATATATTTTTGCATTTGCTTTTTGTGTCTGATTCACTTTCGTGTGAGATAATCGTGGAAACTTTTGGGTAACAAGGAAGGATTAATGACATAGATGGTTTGTGTGGTAAGAACACTTGGAAGCCTCCATGCCTGTACCCGGGACACAGAGAAGCTTCCAGAGAGGGCCGGCATGGGACTCAGAGTCTTTAGCACAGCCCACAATGCCGTGGGTTGTACTCACTGCTTTATTTTTGGCAGCCTCTCTGCCTGCCACGGGTATTTCTTCATTATTAGCTGATTCATCCACTTCATAGAATGCGTCTTCTGATATTTTAAGCAGCCAGTAAAAGGAAAGACTATTATTATATGGGCTGGTCCTGCAAGGCAGTTCTAGAGGACGAAAAGCCCCTCCCAGGTCCCTGATTCTTTCCTGGGAAGGTTTAGTGTTTGCTGGTTAAGTGTAGATGTAACTAGAAAAGGGCCCTGGGGACCTCTCTGGGAAGAGACTGAGCACTAGATTGTAAGTCCTTGTGCCAGACCGTAAAGCTAAGGAGAGCATCTCATTCATTTTGCTGTCCCCACGGTTCCTAAACAGGACCAGTGCCGACACCTTGAAGGTGCTGGATAGTGTTTAAGGAATTGAACTGGCAGGTTGCGGGTGGGGGCTAAAGTTGCTGACCCAGCCATTTTCAGCTTTGCGGCTGGGAGTGGCTACCACGGCTGACCTGTGTTGTCTGAAGGGCAGAAAATCTGACTGCCCCTGTCCTCACAACCCTTTCCCCCAAATGGCCTAGAATCACCACCAGTAGAACTTCTGGGGTCAGGGCCGGGGGATGGGGAAAGGAAGTGAGTCAAATGTCTATGGAAAGTGTTAAATTCTTCATATCCGTAAATGGACCTTTTTGCACTTTTTCTGTCTGTACTTCTAATCTCGTGTAGGAATTTTGATCAATCTTTCCTAAGCACTACATGTTATTTGCTTGTTCCATTTGATGTTTCTCCAGCCTTTGATGCTGTTACTAACACCAGTCTAGTTTCAAGTGAGTCCTTCTCTGGCTTAGCAGATGCTTCTACTCATCTCTCGATGACCCTCCCATGCATCCCTCCTGGCATTATTGCCAACCCCACATCTCTCCAAGCTCACACCTCTACCCCAAAGTAGGGATGTCTTCACCCTCTCTATACTAAGACGGCTGAAGCCACCACATCTAGGCTCTTCTCTTCCATTTTTATACATTCCTATCTCTATTTTCATGCTCTCATTTTGTCTAAAAAGAACTGTTCTTCCAACTTTCGAGGATAAAGATCCTTAGCAGTGCTCACGATTCCTTCTCTTGTCTCCTCTGAGCTCGGTTCATCAATTGTCACCCTCCCTACAACATAGGGCATGAAGCTCTCTACTTTTTCCTTCCTGCATGTCTGCCAAGATGTTCAAGTTGTGCCAACTGGAAAGCAAAGAAAAACAAGAAATCACGCAAGCAAGCAAAGGACCTCTGTTTGGCTGTACTTCTCTTTTTGTCTTTCTGCTTTTCTCGTGCTTTTCTACCTGGAATTACCAGCCTCTACATTCTCACCACCAGAAAACATTTTTCCTCTTGTAATCTGATTTCTGTCTCCATGCTCTAGAGAAAGTGCTCTCTGCAGAGCCACTGGGGCGTTTACATTTACCATTTCTAACTAGGCATTTTCTATTTGGTTTCCTCTTGGACACTTGGATGTCACAGCCATTCATGCTAATGCGGGCAATCGTGGTCTTCTCTCCTTGACTCTAAAGACCTCCACTATCTCCTTAATCCCCTGAAAGCTGCCCCTGCTTCACTAATTCATGGATATTCAAGTTGATGTGGGTGCCAACGACTTGCTAATAGCCATATCCAAAGAATAAACCTTAGTTCTTACCTTACTGGATCTTTCCACTGCACTTGACCTGTTCTCTCCTGCCCTTCTATTCTTCACCCCTCTTTGCCCCTTTTAGCCTTTTATTCTCTGGCTGTTCTGCATTTGTCGCCTTTTGTTCCTTTTCCCAACCTCCTCTTGAAAGGCTCAAGGGGGTGGTTACCTCTAACAGGTAACCCCCACATCAGCATCCTCCCGCCCAGCCTCTAGAACTTCCTTCTAGACATCTTCTCCCAGCAGTTCCACAGGCTCCTCGACACACCAAGTAAGGACTCCACATTTTCTCCCCAAAACATGCCCCTCCTTGGTGACTGGCTCCTTTATCCATGCAGGCTCCAAGTTGAAACCTTCCGCATCCTAGCTGTCCCCTCCTTTCCCTTGCCCCTATTCACCATCAATTGCTAGTCCTGCCAATTTAACCTAGTAAGTGTTTCTCAAAATCCTCCTGTCGTTCCTCCCCAGAACTTGTGCCCCAGTTCAGACCTCATCATTTCTTGCCTGGATTCCCAGCGGGTTTCCCTGCCCCTAGGCCTTTCCTCCTCAAATTAATCCTCCTCAGAGCAGGAAGATCTATTTTTAAAACATGAATCTAACGCTGTTATTCTCCTGCTTTAATCACTCAGATAATGTCTAAGCTGATTAACGTGGCAGGGAAGGCCTTTTCATGACCCGGCCCTGCCAACTGCTTGACACTCACCCCCCACCCAAGCCTCCTCGAAACTTCATTCTCTGACCTGAAATGTTCTCAGCAGGTATAAATGATAAATGGTCGGGATGATGGATGCCCTAAATACCCTAAGTTGATCGTTATACATTCTATACATCTAACAAAATAACACATTACCCCATAAATATGTACAAATATTATGTAACAATAAAAAAAAAACAGAAACAACACTTCATTCTCAGTGACATTGAACTGCTTGTGGCCACCCCTCCCCCAATTGACACCTGCCCTTTGCCATTGGCTGCTTCTATGCCTTTACTCACACTGTTCCTCTTACCTGGCACACAAGGTCCTACCCTACTATTGGTAGCTGGGTGAGTCCTGCCAGGTAAATATGTGCAGGGCTTCCTTAATACCTGGTGCATATCTCCATGACTGCACTTCCACAGTGTTTGATGGTTCTCCCTTATTTTTCTGTTTCCCAACTGTATGTTGAGCTTCCCTCTAAAAGGAAACTTAGGATTCAAAGACTGGTTTTGTCCAGCCCAGAAATCCACTGGTAATAGATACCTTAAGGGACATACTGTTAGACGTCATAGTTATCCTCCCTGGTACCTATCTTTCTTTCCTTTTATCTTGAGAAATAAAAATAAAATCCTAAGCCCCCCAATTGACTAAACACCTGCTCTTGGCCAAGGGGACCTTAGAGAAACCTTAAAAACTGAGTTTGCAGCCATGACTGGATGGGAGGTTGGACGTGCTTTGTTATACACTCTCCCTCACTAACCGCCATTAGGCTTTCTTCCTAAGAGTTAAATAGAAATCAGTCTTCGAAAGATGTGCCAGACTCCCCCTCTGTTTTTCAGTTTAGACACAGCAACTGACCAGCATTCTGTCCTGATAAGAGACTACCAACCTTGGAGTGGTCTGGCCAGTCTATGGAGGCTGCCTGTTGAATACTTTTATGCCCTCTGCTTCACCTTTTGGCATATAGTGCCTAATTGTAACATGTTAAATGTTAAGTCTCCACCCCAAGGTGAATGTAGAGCACATGGAACATGCACGTTTGCTTATTATGCATGCACATGCCCCCTCATGAATATTCATAGCTCCTCCTATAACCTGTTGAAATATACTTAGCCAACTGTTCAGTATAAATTCCTGTCTTATCCTTCTCTGCCTTGAATTGCTTGCTCCTGGTCTCTGCCAGAGGCTACAGCCTATCAGGACACCAGACTACAGGCTGCAACCCTTTATAATAAATAAAGCTCTCCTTTCCAAATTTATGAACCTTGTGATTCTTCAGTTGACATTCCCTTCTCAATAAACATTTATTATATGCTTATATGTGCTTTGCTGGACATTGGCAATCAGTGATAAAGATGATGGACAGGCTCTTTTGCCTTGTGGTGTTTACAGATATGTGGGTCCCCTTGGTAGTTCTAGTCTATAACTACTCTACAATTCATCAGTTATCCAAATACATCCATATTTTATGCCTCTATCATCTTTTGAGATGACAAATTCCATAAATTATTGCCATTATGTGAAGTAGGGAGGAGTCTAGCATAGAAGTTAATATCCTTAGATTTAGAAATATTATAGTTCAAACCTGGCTCTCCCACACTTCATAGAACCTCACTTTCCTTCTTAGCAAAAGGAAGAGAATAAGAATACCTAACTCTTAAAATGTATTATACATGGTAATATTTATAAGCAACACTCAGCACAGTGCTGGCACATGGTAAGTACTCAATATAAGATAAGTACTCAAATGTCAAAGGGTATGGTGTAGGAAAAAATCACAGGCATTAAGACCATAAGAAAACCACAAAAACTCCCATGCCTTTTATTTCTTGATATGTAGAGTAAGGGCATGGTAGATATCACAGTCATTACCTCCTCACTCATCACACTTCTTAGAGAAAAAACATACCCACAACTCTTTGGAGCAGCCCTCTGTGCCCCTAGACTCTGCTCATCCCAACCACGACCGATGGGAACCAAGGTGGCCCATTCACTCCAGTTGAGCTTATCAGATTCTCTTCTCAGGAATTTGGGATTTGGATATTGAGACATTTACTCAAATGATGAGAGACACATGAGGAGAAAGGCAAGTCATTGTGTTAGAAACCAGATAGCCAAAGTCAGAAAACCTAACTCCAAGTTATGGGAAAGCCATGGAGTATGTATCAGGAGAGTAGAGTCAGAGTAAGTAGAGAACAGAACAGAGAGGGGGAGAGAGATCATTCTGCACTGAGGTAAAGAGATTTTAACACCTGAGATTCCAGCTTTGGGTCCCTTGAGTTCTGGCAAAGCCTTGTTCCCTGTCTTCAAATGTCCTGAAATGACTGTGTGTCTTCATATTAAACTCCTTTCCTAAAACCAGCTTGAGTGGTTCTCTGTCCCCAGCACTTACATGATGCCTAAACTCTAAGGTTGCCTCATACCTCTGAAAAGCACACACTATGCTCCTGTGCTCTCCTTTCAGTCTCCTATCCCAGGATTTGGTAAAGAAATGTTGTGCTAACATTGTTTAGGTTTTTGTTGGTTTTTTTTTTTTTTTTTTGACTATATGGATTTTGGTCATATCTTTTTTGTACCTACAGACTGAAGAATTTTGAAAATTTAAAGTTTTTCCTCAAGTGTCAGTTTCTTCCTCCTCCCTCTGGGCCTCTTTTCAGTAGATCTTCTCCCCTTCCTGTGTGTGTGTGTGTGTGTGTCCCTAAAAAGAAAAAAAATCAGAATTTTCACAGAATTTTAAGTTTAAAGGAAGTTAAATTGAAGGGAACACTCATGCTCTGTATAGTTTCAGATACCCAGTGTTTTGCTGATCTTTTGGGCTATAACAAGCAGACAGTGAACTCAGAAAACTGTTTTTCTTGCTCACAGTCTATTTGCTGAAGCTAATCACATGGCTCCAATTCATCTTCAAGAGTGGCTGGGAAATGTAAGAAATCATGTGTATATTCTGTTAGCACTATCTTTACAGCAACTAGAAAGAGCAGGGGGGGTTCCCAGCCCTACGAGTAGTAGAGTTCTGGTAGCTAATAAATGCAAGGACTCCCAACCGTGAGCTCCTTGAAAACTGAGACACTGCTAGCACTTGCATGGCACCTAACCCGCAGCAGGTGCTTAATAAGCAATTGCTGGATTGTGTTGACCCAGATACCAGAGCTGGGACCCAGGATGGCCACTGGATCCCAGGAAGAGGGCTGCCTTGATGCCGAGGGCCAGGTTTGGCTATGGCTCCTTGGAGCTCCTCAGATTACAGAGGAAATTGACTCCAAAGCCAGGACTGGGCTTGCATTTCAGAGCTCAGTTATCAGGAAAGGGAAACGGAAGAGGCTGTTGGATTTTGCCCATCCACACAGTTTCCTAAGGTCTAATCTCCTCAGCTTGTTACTTTACTTCTGGAAATAATTTAATGTCAACTGCAAACATGGGGATTTTATTGGAAATGCCCTTATCAAGATCATGGGTAAAGACCTAGCACTGATCCTTCACGCTTATCTCCCTGGAGAAGTGGCCATCCATTTATACTTATCCTTTATTTTCTGTTTCTGAACCCATTCCTTGCTCCTAACAAAACCACTTTCCTCATGTGCTCGTCATGCCCTGATTTCTTATAGTCTTTGAAATGGAATCTTGCCAAAGGCTTATTGAAAGTCTGAGTAGATTACATCCACCAGTTCCCTTATCTACATGTCTATTTATTTCCTGCTAGAACACCCATAAATAAACATTGGCTCTGTCCCAGGGTTCCATCCTTGGGGCTCTGTTCCTGTCTCTTCTTCTCCCATTTAGGGGTCACATTCACTGGTAAAGCTGTAGCTGCCTCCTCCTCAGGGGTGATCGCTATAGCCCTGCCCTCTTTCCAAAGCTCCAATTCTGCATCTGCAACTGATGGCTCGGTCCCTATGTGTCTAAAACTGAGTATAACACCTCCCCTCTAAAACTCACTCCCCCTCTTGGTTCTCCTATTTCTGTCTATTGTATCATCAACTTTCTAGTCACTCCGGCTTAACACAGTGACTCAGCTCTGATTCCTCACTCTCCTTCCCCACACTCCCATCCCATAGCCAATTAGTCACCAAGTCGTGTGCTTCCTTCATCATGCCTCTCAGATATCTTTTCTTTCCCTTTTGCACTGTCACCACTCAAATTAGGTCCCTGTGGCTTTATTCTTGGAGTATTGCAGGAGCCATCTTGATATTCTTTCTCTTCTATCAACTCATCTTACATTCATTCATATTAAGCCACTGGGTTTAGAGACATTCAGATCTGTATTCAAATTCTAGCACTGTCATTTACAAGCTGTGTGACCTTGGACAAGTTACTTTACCTGTCTGAATCCCATTTTCTGTCTAAAATACAATGAATAATATTAAGAAATCACTAAGTGTTACCTATTATTACTATGTTCTAGGCGTTGTCTAAGATGTGGTAGACGTTATTGCATTTATTCTACAACAATAATCTTATGAAGTAGCTATTATTATTATCTTTAATTTACAAATGAGAAAGCTCAGAAAATTTAAATAATTTGTCCAAGGTCACATAGTTAGTAAACATCAGAGCTTTTGTTAAAACCTAGACAGTTTAATCACACAATCTATTTCTAAACCACTGTGCTACCCTGTCTCCTAATACTTCTTGCTCAATAAATGTTAATTACATTAATAATCAACATCCCAAAATGCAGATTTTATCCCTTTACTAAAAAGTCTTCAATGATCATACTTTATAGAATAAAGTCTATTAAGTTAAAAACTGTATTATGACATCCACTACCTAAAACATTTCAATTCTTTCCCATTATGATTATGCTTTTTAAAAATCTAAAACATGCCAATGTTTACAGTTATGATAGATTATTATATGTTAGACTAACACTCCCAGTAAGAAGTATAAAAGCTGGATAAAATTACAAAATGATGTATAAGGGAGCATCCAAGGCAGCCAGGAAATTAAGGGTTAAATCCCTAAAGAGATAAATTTGTAGCCTTAAATACGTGTATTAGAAAAGAAAGGCTGAATGTTAATTATCTAAGTACCCCTTTCGAAAACCTCAAAAATGAACAATAATTAATTCCAAAGAAAGTTAAAGGAAGAAAATAATAAAGAACAAAAATCAATAAATAGAAAATAAATGTACAGCAAAAAATAAATAAAACCAAGCTTTGATTCTTTGAAAAGTCTAATAAAATTTAAAAGCTAGCCAGGCTAATCAGGAAAGTCAGAGAGAAATAAATAATCTATATAAAGAATAAAAAAGGAGTAATCACTACAAACCCAACAGATATTGCAGAGATAATGAGATGATGTTATGAATAACTTTAAGTCAATAAATTTGAAAATTTAGATGAAATGAACAAATTCCTAGGAAAAAAACATAATTTATCAAAGCTGACATAAAAAGAAACAGAAAATATGAACTGTTCCATACTGTTAAATAAATTAATCCTTATTTTAAACCTTCAGCGAAGAAAACTCTGAGCTTAAATGACTTCACTTGTAAATTCTTTCAAAATTTTAGGAAAAAAAAATAAACTACCAATCTTAAATAAGCTCTTTTGGAAAATAAAAAAGGAAGAGACATTTCTCAACTCATTTTATGAGGCCAGCATAACTTGTCAGATTTGACAAGGCTACTGTAAGAAAGGAAAATTACAGGCTAATATCTCTCCTGAAAATAGATGCAGCTCTCATAAAGAAAATAGGAAAAAACTCAAATCAGCAATATATATATAAAACAAAATCATGGCCATGTAAGCTTTATTTTGGGAATTCAAGGATGGTATAACATTAGAAAATCAAACAACATAGTTCATCAAATTCATATAAGAAAGGAGAGAGATCAATAATCATCTCAATATATGTCAAAAAATTTTGATAAATTTCACAATTGTTCATGATTTTAAAAGAAAAACTCTTAGGAAATTAGGAATGGAAGGGAACTTTCTATTCTGATGAAGGCTACCTTCCAAAATTCTACTTCATGGTGAAATATTGAAAGCTTCCTGCTAAGATCAGCAATGATATAAGAATGTCTGCTATCAGTTCTATTCAGCATTGCACTAGATATATTAGCAAGGGCAATAAGGCCAGGAAACAAATTAAAAAGATATGGATTAAAAAGAAAGAAAACTGTCATTATTTGCAAATGACTTGATTGTGATGTATACTATCCAAAAGTATATGTAAATAAGTTATCAGAATCAGTAACTAATTTTATCATGATCTTAGCATTTCTATATACTAGAAGAGGTTAGGAATTCAGTGAAATTCCTTGAAATTGAAGAAATATGCCATTAAAATAGTGTTAAAATTCTCAAATAACTAGAAATAAATGGAATAAAATGAATCTAAAAAAACTATAAAAAAATTACAGAGAGAGGAGAAAGAAAACTAAGTAAATGGGGCCCAGGCACAGTGGCTTATGCCTGTAATCCCAGCACTTTGGGATGCTGAGGCAAGAGGATTGCTTGAGGCCAGAAGTTCAAGACCAGCCTGGACAACATAGCAAGACTCCATCACCACAAAAAATAATAGTAATAAAAAAAATTAGCCAGGCATGTTGGCATGCCCCTGTAGTCTAATTACTCTGGAGGCTGAGGCAGGAGGATTATTTGAGCCCCAGAGTTCGAGGCTGCAGTGAGCTATGATTGTACCACTGCACTCCAGTCTGAGCAACAGAGCAAGACCTACCCCATCTCTAAAACATAAAAAAGAAAAGAAAGAAAGATAGAAAGAGTACTAAGTAAATAGAAGAATATGTCATGTTCTTGTATTGGAAGACTCAATTTTATGTTTCTTAATTTTCCTTAATTAAAAGCCATAGATGCTTAATGTACTTTCAATTGTAATGATAGTAACATATTGTATGTTAAAATTAACAGGCTGATCATTAAATTTACATGGAAATGCAAAGATTCAAGCACACCTAAGACAATCTTAAAGATCACAGCTGAAGAAGAAGAAAAAGTCTGAATATTAAGACTTACAAAAGTAAAGTAATTAAGGGAATATCTTATTACTGCCGGGAAAACCAAGTAGAATGTAGCGTCCGGAAACAGACCTCACATATATTGCCACCTGATTTATGGCAAAAGCACACTGTTATGCAGAGGGTAAATATGGTCTTTTCAATAAAGAATGTTAGGTCAATTGGATATGTATACGGTAAAATGAATCCTGACTTCCATGTCACAGTAAAGGCAAAAACCAATCTAAGGGGGATAATAGACTTCATGGGAAATGTTAAAAAAAACAAAGATTCTAGAGGGTAACATAGAAGACTGTCTTCATGATCCTGATATAGGAAATGATTTCCTGAGACACACAAAAGGAACTAACCATAATATATTATTAACATAAAGTACTTCTCCATACACATACACTCACATACAAAAAGCATCCTTTTACAGAATACTTAAAGAACATCAACAACAAGAAAGAATGAAGGAATGAGAGGGAGAAAGGAAGGAAGGAAGGGAGGGCAAAGGGGGGAGGAAGAGAAAGAGGGAGAAAGGGAGGGAAAGGAAGGAAAGTGAAGGAATAGAAAGGAAGAAAGGAAACAAAAGAATAAAGGAAACAAAAAAAAAAAAGACAGGCACCCCTCTTCTCCAATGGGCAAAAGCTTGAACATGCACCTCACAGAAGAGAATATCCAAATGGCCAATAAACATACAAAAATTGGTCGAGGGATACACAAATTAAAACTATGATAAAATATCACTACACATACAAGATTAACTAAAAATATATTTTTAGAAGGACATCAAGGGTTGGCTTGGCATAGATAAGAAGTAATCTCAAGGATTCGTATGAGAGTATAAATTGGTACAACCGCTTTGGGAAACTTTTTGGCAGAATCTACACATATGGATACTCATGACCCAACAATTCCAATTCTAGGTATATAATCACAAAATAAAATAATAATCAGATAAAATAGTGCATATGTACAACAAAAGACTATAAGAATATGCCTAGCAACTATCTCTTTCCAAAATATTTTCATCACTCCAAACAGAAACTCTGTACCCATTAAGCAGCAATTCCCCCTTCTTTTTCTTCCCAGCCTCTCTAATCTATTTTCTGCCAAGGATGAGAACTACTTTCTGTCTCTATGAAAAATGTCTATTCTAGATATTTCATATAAGTGGAATCATAATACATTTGTCCTTTTGCGTCTGGTTTCCCTAGACCCCCCTAGGTTAAGGAAGAGACCCAGAGTCATCATTCTCCTCTTCCTCTCTGTTCCAGCCACACTGGTCTTCATTCTGTTCCTCACATGCTTCTTGTCCCTTCCCGCCTCAGGACCTTTGCACACATCATTCCTGCTGCATAGAACACTTTTTCTCTAATGCTTCCTCTTCCTTCAGTCACTTCAATTCTCCCATCTTCAAGAAATCCTGTTCTGACAATATCTGCTAAACACTTTCATCTCATCGTTACAGTTACCACAGTTCAGAAATATCCGATTAATTTCTGTGTCTCCCTGCAGATTAGAAGCTCCACAAGGGCAGGGACTATGTTCACCAGTCAAATCTGATGGCGAGCACTGTGCCTGGGAACAAGCGGGTGCTCAGTACATATGGAATGAATAAATGGGTGGGTGAGTGAATACAAGGCTCTGCAAAAGTAGTCTACAGTCACACATCTGATGTCCTGATACAAACCCTGCTGCCCATCTGTTCCTTTAACTCATTACCTCTGTGGCGGCTGCCCACCTGTACCCCAACACACACACACACACACACACACACACACACACACACACACACACACACACACAGGCTCGCTGAAGGCTAGGTCACTGGGCTCCTCCTTTCAGCTTCCATCAGCTCTCATTTTCTGCAGTGTTCACTGGCATGGGCTGGCATCCACACGTTCTGTGGTGGAATCACACAAAGTTGTGGGTGGACTTCCCTGCACACCAGTCAGGATGCGCAGTAACGGGGCAGGGGCAGGGCGAGCTGATTGTGTTTCTCTGAGAGTTGCTGCTTATTAAGTATGAAATGTCCCATTTCCTGGAAGCATTATGTTTGGCAGTTGATACCTCTGACATTCACTTGGACACGTCTTGTTTTACGTTTATCGTGAAGGTACACCCTCAGTCATTCAAATGCATGGTGTGACTTGTAATTATCTTTCAAATTATGTTTTAGAGCAATTTTTGTGAAACCGTGGATAGGTCAAAAATTTGTGTTATTTGCAAATATGAGTTCCGTCGTGGAACCAATGCAGCACAGACAGCTCAAAATGTCAATGAAGTGTTAGGGGTAGGATGTAGCTAATGAACGCACAGTATATCGATGGTTTGAGAAATTCCATTCTGGTGATTTTAATCTTGAAAATGAGCCACGTGGGTGATCTGAGACCAAGGTAGAAACACTGAAAGCTGTAGTGGAAATGAACCCATCTTACCCTATGTGTGAATTAGCAGCAAGGTTTGATGCTACGATTGCAACAATATTGGATCATTTGAAGCAAATGCGCAAGGTAAAGGAGCTGGATAGATGGGTACCGCATGAATTAAACTAGCATCAGAAGAGAAATTACCTCGAAGCTTGCCTTTCTTTGCTGTCATGACATAAAGACGAACCATTTCTACACCAAATTGTTATGTGTGATGAAAAATGGATTCTTTTTGATAATCACAAGCTTTTGGCACCATGGTTGGATAAAGGTCCTGAAACATAGTCCAAAACTGAATAGTCATCAAAAAAAGCTAATGGTGCCTGGTGGTCCAGCGCTGGTATTATCCACTACAGCTTCATGAAACTTGGTCAGTTGCCTACAGTGGATATCTACTGCAACCAGTTGGATGAAATGATGAGGATGCTTGCAATTAAGCAGCCAAGATTGGTCAACAGAGACAGGCCAATCCTCTTGCAAGACAACACTTGGCCACATGTTGCAAAAACAATGCTGCTCAAACTACAGAGGCTGGACTTGGAAACTTTCTGTCATCCACCGTATTCACCAGACCTTACACCAACTGACTACCACTTCTTCCAGGCGGTGGACCACTCGCAAGGAAAAATACTCAATTCTCAACAAGCTGTGGAAAACGATTTTTGCAATTTCATCACCCCTCGCTCTCTAGGCTTCTTCACTGCTGGCACAAACAAGCTACCCTTAAGATGGCAAAACTGTGTTGATAATTTAGGCACATGCTTTGATTAATTGTACTGATTCTTGTTTGAGATGTAATAAATTAAACTTTAAATTCGAAATCGGACATTTCATATTTAATGACCTAATATCTCCTGTGCACTCACAGGCCCGAGTGGTCACTCCTGTCGCTCTGGGCCAGGCAGGATGCACAAAGAACCCTCTCAAGCTGCCGCTAAGACAGCGTAAGTGAACTTCAAGCCAGGTGTGAGTGATTGGGGTTTCTCTCTGCTCCGCCCCACCATCAAGCTCCCCTCTCTCCAGGGAACGAGTCTGCTGTTCTGGGTCATGGTTTCAGCATTCCACTCAATTTCCCACTCATCACATGGCCCAATGGACCGGGACCCAGAGCCCAGGACCCTGGCCTTTGGTCCCACTCCCACCTTCCCACCCAGCCAAAACTGATGGGGTTTTTGAAAGCAGCAACTGGAACAACAGGGATCAGAGGAACTAACCAAGAGGCAATTTATTACTGCTGTGCAAATGGGGGTGTTGATGGGGGTGATACCAGATTCTTATGTCTTCCTTAGGCAAGTGGCACCTTCCAGAAGCTGTCTACCCATCAGGTGGGGTGGGCCCCTGTGTTAGCTAGGATTCTCCAGAGAGACAATCTATAGGATAAATAGAGAAGGAGCGAGAAGAGAGGGGATTCATTCGGGGAATTGGCTCATGGGATTATGGAGGCTGTGAAGTCCTGTGATAGGTGGGTGGCGATGTGGAGAGCCGGGAAGCTGGAAGTGACCCATTTCAAGTTCAAGGCCTCAGAACCAGGGAAGCCGAGGGTGGTAAATCTCAGCCTGAGGTCGAAGGTCCGAGAACCCAGGGGCCTTCTGGTTGTCAGTGCAAGTCAGTCCCCAAATCCAAAGGCTGGAGAACCTGGAGTTCTAACATCCAGGGCAGAAGATGGAGGATGTCCCAGCTCCAGAAGAAGGAAAGTTCACCTTTCTTCTTCTTTTTTGTTTTATCTGGGTTCCAGCCAATTAGATGGTGCCTGCCCACGTTGGGTGAGAGTAAATCTTCCTTGCTTACTCCACAAATTCAAGTCCCAGTCTCTTCCAGAAACACCCTCACATACACACCCAGAGATCATGTTTTACCAGCTAGCTGGGTACCCTTTAATCCAGGCAAGTGAATACCTAAAATCAACCTTCACTGCCTCCTCCCCACCTCATCCAGAATGGCAGATGCTTGTGTGGCCACACCATTTCGATCATCCGTTCTAGAGGTTCTCTGCCACCACAGCTGGAAAGTTCACCCCCCACCCCCATAGCTACACTGAATGCCTCACTTAACGTTCACTCTGGCTCTCCCACTCTGGAGACAGAATAGTGTCAACTGGACGTATCCATTCATTCAACAAGTATTTCCTGGGTGAATACTCTGCACCGTGGCTTGGGCTAAGTAGGTGGTACCATGGTGGAAACAGCCCCTGCCCTCACAGAGGTTCAGATTCATTGACAATAAACCAGCAAAGAACTATGAACTGTAGTGAATAAACTGAGGGAGAAAAATCTGCTGCTGTCAGGGAGAGTAACAAGCAGGGATGGAGATGGGCAGAGGGAGCAGCTGTTCTCAAGTTGGAAGCCAAGGAGGACTCTGCAGAGGTGATACAGGTTGAGTGTCCATTGTCTGAAACACGTGGGACCACACATGTTT
>CAUYRT010001348.1:0-21478 GCA_963574885.1 Lepilemur ruficaudatus
CCAATTAATTTCTTTCTATTATTAGTAGAGACGGGGTCTCGCTCTTGCTCAGGCTGGTTTCGAACTCCTGACCTTGGGCAATCCACCCGCCTCGGCCTCCCAGAGTGCTAGGATTACAGGCGTGAGCCACCACGCCCGGCCAGATTTTTACCATTCTTTAATATTTACATTTGGCAATGAGAATCAGATAGTAGGATTTCTGTCATTCTAGTTCAAGCTAATTTCAAGTAGAGATTCTTGGCTATCTCATTTAATGAGGAGTTATTTTCAGTTAGTGTGTTAGTAGCTTGCCTATAAACAAGAGCTTGAAAACACTTGCTTCAACTATTTAAATGTTCATCTAACCTTCCTTGTCAGAGGAAAACTTTAGCCTTTGTTAAAATAGCATACATAGTATACAGCAGTGGTCCCCAACCTTTTTGGCACCAGGGACTGGTTTCAAGGAAGACAGTTTTTCCATTGACTGGAGGATGGGGTTGGGGTGGGAGAGTGGTTGTGAATTTTCAGGATGTGCAGTCAAACCTTTCCGCTAATGACAATCTGTATTTGTAGCCCTAGCATCACTGCCTCAGCTCCACCTCAGATCATCAGGCATTAGATTCTCAGAAGGAGCACAAAACCTAATTTCACTCTAATGCTGCAGCTGATCTGACAGGAGGTGAAGCTCAGGTGGTGGTTCCCGCTGTAAATACAGAAGAAGCTTTGCTCACTGCTCACCTCCTGCTGTGCGGCCTGGTTCCTAACAGCCCAATGACTGGTACTGGTCCATGGCCTGGGGGGTGGGGACTGCAGGTATATAATATATTTATTTACCAGGGCTCAATATAATTGATTCTAGAATCCTTATTGGTCATCATTTTTTTTTTTTTAACTCCAGGATTTGTGCTGTATTTAAGTAGTCTTTTTGTCCCCTCCTTTCCTCCTGGTTTAATTTGAGAGTAATGATGAGCCAAATGTTAATTTGAAGAAAGTACTGCAGAAGGGTCCAGGCAGACGTGTAAGAAACTGACATAGAAGACATGAAAGAATCTATACACTGTTAATTTGTTTTTCCTTTAGGAACTTGGGCCTTCTTAGAATAGTATTCTAATGTTTATCTCCTTTCTGAACTTGGACTTCTTGGGAATTTTGCAGACTCAGTTAAGAGGAAGATTTGATTAAGTGTATTTTTACCCATTGTTATCTCCCCTACAGAAATTATTTCAATAAACAGAGTGTTAAAAAATAAACAAAGATGAAATTTTGGACTATGTTGAAAACATTATATATATATAAATCAGTTGTCGAGAGTTTTTGTTCTCTTTCCCTTAGCCCCATATTTTTTCTTGGTTTATTAATTTCATGCTACCCGTTGTTTAGTTATTTTGTTTTTTCCTTTTCCTTTCTTCATCTTATAGGATTTCAACTTCAATATTTTCTTCTACTAAATTAGATTCTTGTGGCAGTGTACTTTTTGTTGGTTTAAGAACACTACCTACTTCCTCTATATGACCTCTCTTCTGCCCTCAAAAAGCAAAGTTGGTAGTTGTAGAGAAGTTTGTATTGTGTGTGTTTTTTAAAAGGTATGATTTTTACATTTTAATACAGATAACAATGTTAAGTGATAATTAAAATAAGTATTTTCAATTCTTTTTCCTTTTTATTCCTTACAATAAAGCTTTATACATCTTTTTTCCTGTTTATTCACAAAAGAAAGGTGGTGGGAGAAGCTGTGGAAGATTCCTGAAAGCATTTGGGGATGGGATGATCAGCTGAAACACCATGTTCCTAGCCAACTCGCTTTCCAAGGTGGTGTGACTAAATCTGACCAGCTTCTCTCGAGCTGAGTGTGCCAAGTCACATTTACTATTTACTGAGTGCTTTAAAGATACCTGTTGTCATCTGTGATATTTGAAACAGGTGTTCTAAATTGATCTTGTAAAAAAGCTGGCCAAGCTTATTGCATGCCTTTGCCTTGCTTGCATCTTGGACTATGGGTCAAATTCAGCTTTAAAAGAAATTAAGAATCAAAATAGTTCATCTATTATATGTATGGGTTAAAAAAGATGGAAGCATTAGACAAGAACATGACTATATTAATATGGGTTATGCTGGTTTGTTAGCATATATAATGAAGGCAGTATGTTAGTGTAGAATTGCGGATTTATTTTAAAGAACTTTTATAAATGGTTTATTTTTACCTTTACCTATCTTAATTTTATGTCAGAAAGCCTGAGTTAAATACTCCAGCCATGATCATGAATGCCTTTGTATTATGTAATGCTTTGTTTAAGTCTTCCTTTCTTTCTCTTTGTCCAAGAAATGTAACCTCACACCTGAGGCGACGGCATCTTGGAAAAACTAGTGATCAAGAATAACCAGATAAACATGATGGGCATAAGGGTCATGACCAAAAGATCTCTCAGTGACATCTGTATCACTAAATATTAGGAATATTCGTTCCAGTAGGGCCTTTTGTCTTTTCGTTTATTGTTGTAAGTGTGGAAGTGAACTGAATGCTCCATGATCCATCTTTAATAAGTATTGCCTAACCTAAGTCACCAGCTTTCCTGTGGCATGGATATCCTGTCTTCTGAAGAACTGTTTTGCTTTTTTGGAGCATGAATGTTTGTTGTTTTGGAGCTCTTTGTAATCAGGTTCACATTTTATCCTTACTTTTTAAAGTGCTTTTCTTTTCTTCTGTTTAGCTTGTGGAAATTATTACCGAGTTATTTAATCTTCTGTGTCAACGTATAGGTTGTTGATACAGTGTTAAAGAATTACACATTTGGAAAAAACTGAAAGTGATTTTTCTAGGGGATATGTTTCCCTGACTTGACATTTCTCGTGCAGTTTTTTCCCCATGATTTGTTGTTCTTTACTATTCTATTCATAAAGGAGCAATACGAGACTAGTCCTTAATGTCGGAGATAGCTGTTGTGTCACTTCCTCATGCTGACATATTTACTAGAGGGTAAAATTAATAGCCTTCTAGTAAGAGTGGCAGTCGAAGGGAAGGGCTCATCTGACTTCTGGAAACCTATGCTAAGCTATAGTGCTTTGAACCTTAATCATGGGCTAATAGAATGGAAATGAAACTAGGAACCAGATACACCCAAGGAAACTTTTGGTAGTTATTGTTCTTTGTAAATCACAGGATCTTGCTGGTATATTTTCCTGTGTTCCTTAAATTACCTCTATTTGAAATTAAATGAAGAGAGGTTATTTTTCTTTCCAGAAAGAGTAGTTGTTTATGCCTCTAATAGCAATGAAATTTAATAGGCTATGAGAATCAATGATTGTTCTTTCTAATAGTTTAAACTACAAGGGGAGTTAAAAAAAAAACAAACCCAGATATAGATGGTCTCTTGAAGCACAGAGTAATATGATTATCAGATTCTTATGTATCCCAGTTATGTTTTGGCTTTATGTTGATAGATTGAAAACTTGGTGTTTTTGTTTGTATTGTTTGGTTTTTGTTTTTGGCTGTCTTGTGTCAAAAGGCATGTAGGGATGGCATTGATTATTCTAAATCATATTTACTGGGAAAGCTTTTCCAAAATTTTTGATACCTAAATGTTAACATTTTTCTTTTCAAAATAGTATTTTCATCTCAGCCTAGTGATGATGAATCAAGTAGTGATGAAACCGGTAATCAGCCTAGTCCTGCCTTTAGACGACGCCGTGCCAGGAAGAAGACTGTTTCTACTTCAGAATCTGAAGAACAGCCACTTCCTGCACAAGAAACTGAACCATCTAAGGAGCTGAGTAAACGCCAGTTCAGTAGTGGTCTCAATAAGTGTGTTATACTTGCCTTAGTGATTGCAATCAGCATGGGATTTGGACATTTCTATGGTAAGTTTTTGCAAGTTTGTTACATGTAAACTGATGACAAAGTGTAGAGTCTGAGGAATTCTGGGATCCATTTTCAGTGCCATCAATTAAATATATGACCTTGAAAACTCAAAACCTGTTTGAGCCTCAATTTTCTCATTTGGAAAGTGGATGTTGCTGATCTCACAAAACTGTTCTCACTTAAATGAGGCAGTAGTTATTAATTTAAGAAATGTAAGGATTATTATTAGCATGTGTGTTTGTAACTTTTTTAAAGTTAAAAGATTGGAAGACTGAAAATCTGAAATGCTCACCATGAGGCAAATTATTTTAACTTAGAATCACAGTTAAACAAATTTGAACTATGACTTTATTAGGATTATTTAAATTTCAGTTGAAATAGCTATATTTGAAATGTCGAAATAATTAGTCCTCATTATTTCTACTTTGAGCTTTCATGTAAGTATCATATTTTGTAACATTCATTCATTATTGCTTCTGTAGTTCCACATGAATTGATAATTGTTTGTCTTTAGTTAAGCTTTATGCTTTGCTCTGTTAAGCTTGTTAGTGTTTATGTATGTTGATTATCTTATTAATTCAAAGCCATTATACTTTTTGGGTGAGAAGAAGGCATTCCATGTGGTAGTGTTTTTTCATTTAGGAGCCTCACCGTTGAATCTCTTATGTAAGGTATACATTTGTACAAAGGCAGGAATATTTGAGAACTGAATATTAACTCTTTGCTGTATTAGAATTTAGTGTGGGCACCTTAAAAAGAAATGTCTTAGACTTTGCCAACTTAACAAATTTTAGTTCACCTTATTTTAACTACTTTTAAATTTTTTTGCATACATAATCTACAGTTTAACTTTCTGTTTTGCTAGTTCCTTCCAATAATATGTTTCTTACACAAAGATTGAAGAATTGTGTATACCCTGTGTTGATTTGTGGAAAAGATATATTACTCAACATACTGTGATGTTAGAATAAACTTAATGAAGACAATATTTGTTTAAAGTCAGGGTTAGTAAGATGTGTTTCTTACTGTTTTTAACTTTATATTAATAAAAGTATGTATTTAGACTCCTGATAGATGTTTGCTTGAATTTAATACTGAGATACTAAAATTTGCATCCTTTCTGGAGGTTTGTTGTAATGAGATTTGATTTGAAATATATATTTAACTTTATTGACTAGCTGGAGCAAATGTATCATGTTTTTTGAGTATAATTTCCCCCCCACAAGTAAACATGAAGGTAACAAAGGAGGTCTTACCTTAATTGTTTTTTCTTACTTAAAAACTGGATAGTGACTTTTAATGTTAATCTAAATTGCATTAAAACCTCACCATTTGCATTCCCTTTGAATATTTTGTAGAAAGATCAGTTTAGGGAGGAGTTCTTTGAAAAGTGAGGTCACTTCTCTGTTATTTAGGATTTTGGTAACTAGTACAATTTACTTAATTACAATTAATAAAACAGTTTCCTGTAGTTTTTCATATTAACCTTTTTAGAATATGAAAAGCCTGGATGATATAGTATGAAGCATGTCTATATAGTAAGGTTTTGGTTTAATAAACATACAAAACCTAACCTGAATGGTTTTCAGAGTCACTCTTTAAAGGACATCTCATTTTTCCTTAATTCCAGCATTGATCTCAATGCTCTTTGGAGTTGATTTTACAGCCAGTTTGAATTTCCCATCCATCTTCACAGTGAAGTCAGTCATTGTATCTCATAGTCATTTGCTTTATAATCATTTAACAAAAACATACTATTAAATGAATCACTCAGAGCATTTGTCAGCTTTGGCTCCATATAAATTTGGAGTGTCAGATCTATACTGGAAGAGAAAGCTAGCATGACTAAGAATAGTAAAATAGCGCACTCCAGGTACTGGCTTGTTTGAGGCTCTGAAAGTGCTTCCAGAAGTTTTTAAAAAAAATCTTCATGTATGAAGCAATCTGTTTTATTGTTTTCTTTACGTGTGGACTATATTCTAAATCATCAGTGGAGTTTAGTTGATTTAATTTTTTCATGGAATTGCTTTAAATATTGGTAGGCTGCCTTCCTCTTCAGCAGACAATGTAACAGTATAACTAGATGCTAAGTTATGTAGCACAGACATGAATTACAGCTCAAAGAATATACTTACTGAGTCATCCTGAAGGTGGTAGCATTTAAGTTGGGTCTAGTCTTAGTAAGGTTATGACAGGCCAAAGGAAAGGTAGAAAATTCCAGCAAGGAGAACCTGATAACCTGAGGAAGAAGTAAACTTGCATTTGGGAGCATTGAGAAGACTGCCTGGGCTATAGCAGAATATGTATTTAGAAATAATGGAATAGGTGGAGTACTATTACGGTCACCCAGCCCCACAGTATAGATAGGGCATTGGTTCCAGGGCACTCCCCCGTGCTCCCACTGTAACAAAATCCACTGCGTACTCAAGCCCCTCGACTGTGGAAGCCACATGTAGGAAAACTTGTCCCTCCATGTATGATGGGGCTCTGTGTTTGGTTGGAAAAAATCTGCATGTAAGTGGGGACCTGTTACAGCAGTGTTACAGCAGGTCGTCCTGAGGACAAACTGAGTGGCACACGGAGAGTTGGAGAATCAAAGTTTATTTGCTGGCGGTCTCAGAGGGGTCTCGCTACCAAATTTTGAGCCCTGTCTACCCGATTTTTCCCACTTTGATTAATTAAGTGGGATAGTCCGAGGGGTGGGGTATCAGGTTGCTAATGCCCACCAGGTAATAGATTAGTATTATGTTGATTCATCAGGCAATAGGGTAGTTGATGCACCAGGTAATAGGTTCAGTGTTATGCTGATGCGCCAGGTAATAGGTTAGTTGCTGGGCCAGGTAATAGGTTAGTGTTATGCTGATGTATGTCTTCCGTGAGGGGTGGGGGTCTCAGGTGGCTGATGCCCGCCAAGTAATAGATGGGGGCTTCCCTTATCAGGCCTGCAGTTCAAACTCATGTTGTTCAAGGTTCAATTATATATTATAAAACATACTGGAATCGGGTAGGTGAGTTTGATTTATTGAGTGACCTGACAGCAGTCATTTTAGAGGAAAAAAGTGCTGGGAGGTAAATGGTATGGGAAAAACTGGAACATTTAGGAGGTTTGTAATCCAAATATTAGTTATGAGGGTCTTGACAATTGTAGTGACAGTGGGGATGGAGAGAAAGTTGGTAATATAAGGGACACTGAAGGAAAAATGGAAAATAGGACTTTGAGCCTGGATATGTGGGATAATGGCGGTTTATTACATTCTAGGAAGTGTGCTAGCTGCATCACATTTGGAGTTAGGAGTTACTGAGGAAGGGTTTTGCCAGATGATAAAGTAAATAGTTGGTAAGCATAGTTTGGTTTGTTTATACCCAATTTATTCTAAAGTGGTTTGGGGCAGGTATTTATTGAAGTTTGATTCCCATGCCCCGCCCCCCAAGAGGACCCCAAAACTGTGCCCAACAGGCAGCTGGATATATTCGCTGGAAGCTCTGGTGAAAGGTTAGGGCTATATCTGTAGATGAGAAGTCTTACAGGAATGATAGCAAAACTGACAATGTGTTAATGTGGTAAGATAAGCAGCATTTGTAGGCATGACTAGAAGGCCAAGATTGTATCTTGTGTGGTAACGCTTTATAGTTAAGCAGCTGAATGTGCAGGAAAAAAACCCCAATGATTAGTTAGTGAGACTGAAAAGGGCCACATGAAGACAGTTATCAAGAACATGCTATCTAATAGTATCTTGAATTCACATTTCAACACAGTTTTAGGTTATTTTCCAGTGGGCAAAGGAATTCATCTTATTAGCAGTTTGAAATAGAAAGTTAAAGGTTTTCTGTTACTCTGGGAACTATAGGTAAGTTTCCTTCAATATCTGAAAAAATCGTGAGTTTTTTGAGTAATTTTGAAACAAGTTTGCCATGCTTCTTTCTATAAATTGGAAAATTTAAAGAGAGGAAACGGATTCTAACACAGTATCATAGTTGTTAACTAGCATTTAGAATTTCTAACAGTTGTCTGTAAATTGGCAGATGTTCTTTTTAGTATTTTTCAAGATGTATTGAAGAAATTAAAAAATAATTTTTATAGCAGTAAGGGAAGAAATAGTAAGCTATCGTTACATCCTTTTGTTGTAAAATTCTGTGATATCTGTACATACTGAGTGGTATGCCCACTCAGTAGTTACAGGATTAATGTTGCTGAATGCATTTTGCCTTATTTTTGATTTAGTGGGTTTTTCCCCCTCATGTGTGAAACATATGGCAGCATGTGAACAGCATGTTTTGGCAAAGTAACCTTTTGACTTTTAGTCAGAAAGATACATGAAGAAGAATGATATTAAGGATTATTTTAGGGTGAAAATATAGAGAATCCTAGTTGGTTTATGGTTCCTTTATCCCTGCTGGGATAAGGACAGCGGTACTCCAGTACAGATCTAACCGTTGCAGAATTCTTAACAGATTTGGCTTTGAGAATGGTGCATAATCACAGCTAGCCAGTTATTTTCTGTGCTGTCCTTTATATCCTTTAGGCAAAATGTTACAAAAGAGAGAAAAAGTGTTCCTTTTCCCTTACTGACTTATAAACTGAAAAGACACCATCGTTCATTTCTCTGTAAGGGAGGCAGAAACATTTTCTGTGCTTCAAAGATCCCCTCAAAACATCAAAGCTGAGTGCCTTTAATATAGTAAGATAAGAACATTATATAAATTGTTGTCTTTGTTAGAGAAGTACAGGCTGGCTTGTTTTAATCAAAAGGATAGTGAATGGCTTAAATGTTTCTGGGTTATTGCTAAATAAATATTTTGAATAACCCAGTTGGCCTGACTTATGTTACAATTAACATCCCAGCACCATTTGATGAATGACATCATGAGCTATTATTTATTCTTCGCCCATATAATCAGGGTTTTTTTTAACAGTCAGGGACTTGCTCTGTTGGCCAGGCTGGAGTGCAGTGGTGTGATCATAGCTCACTGTATCCTGGAACTCCTGGGCTCAACCAATCAATCCCCCCACCTTGGCCCTCCAAGTAGCTGGGACTATAGGTGCAAGCCACCATGCATGCCTGGTTAATTGTTTTAGTTTTTATAGTGATAGAGTCTTGCTATGATGCCTAAGCTGGTTTTGAACTCTTGGCCTCAAGCAATCCTCCCACCTTGGCCTCCCAAAACACTGGCATTACAGGTGTGAGCCTCCGTACCCAGCTTATAATCGAATTTTAAAAGAATTGTGAAGTACTGATACTTCAAGAAAATGATTCTGTCCAGATTAAGTAGTTAGATTATATACAGATTAAATGTTTTATGTATTTTAAAGTGCTGGTAATCATATTTGTGTTATACCTAATAAAAATTTTCATTTTAGGAACAATTCAGATTCAGAATCGTCAACAGTTAGTCAGAAAAATACATGAAGATGAATTGAATGATATGAAGGATTATCTTTCCCAATGTCAACAGGAACAAGAATCTTTTATAGATTATAAGGTGTGTACCACTAACAAATATTAAAAACAATTGTTAGCCAATAATTATGCTATTTAGATACATGTACAGTGCAGGTTAGTAAACCAATAATAATGCTGATAATTGTTGATTATTATAGGTCATGAGTGCCTCATGTAAGCATTTCTCTTATTTCTCTTACAATATGTGAATTAAGCAATTATTAACTTCATTTCATAGCTGGGAAAGAGGTTTCAGAAAGTTAATCAACTTTCCCAAGAGAGGTGATTAGCAGAGCTAATTTGATTCCAAGCATCTGACTTCAAAGCCCTTATTCTTTTTTTTTTTTTTTGAGACAAAGTCTCATTCTGTTGCCCGGGCTAGAGTGCTGTGGCATCAGCCTAGCTCACAGCAACCTCAAATTCCTGGGCTCAAGCAATCCTTCTGCCTCAGCCTCCCGAGTAGCTGGGACTACAGGCATGAGCCACCATGCCTGGCTAATTTTTTTTTTTTTTTGAGACAGAGTCTCACTCTGTTGCTCGGGCTAGAGTGAGTGCCGTGGCGTCAGCTTAGCGCACAGCAACCTCAAACTCCTGGGCTCAAGCAATCCTTCTGCCTCAGCCTCCCAAGTAGCTGGGACTACAGGCATGCGCCACCATGCCCGGCTAATTTTTTGTGTATATTTTTAGTTGGCCAGTGAATTTCTTTCTATTTTTAGTAGAGACAGGGTCTCGCTCTTGCTCAGGCTGGTTTCGAACTCCTAACCTTGAGCGATCCACCCGCCTCGGCTTCCCAGAGTGCTAGGATTACAGGCGTGAGCCTTATCATGCCATTGTTCTTAATTTGATATAGCTGTCTGCTAAGCATTTTCTTGCATATGAACCTTATACTACCGAGGGGACAGTATCTGTAGAAGTAAAGCCAATAAACTTTATGGAGTGTTATATCTAAATGATTTAAATACAGCTTTTAAAGCAGTTGACATTTTTCTTTCTTCTCTTTCAAAAAAAATTTATTCATTGAAGGACAACCTTGCACGGTGTTGGACCCGTACTGAAGCAGAGAAGATATCCTTTGAAACTCAGAAAATGAACCTTGCTGCAGAAAATCAGCATTTAAGAAAATCTCTGGAGAAGGAAGAAAAAGCCTTGTCTTCATTACAGCAAGAGTTAATTAAACTAAGAGAACAGATTAGAATATTGGAAGATAAAGGAACAAGTACTGAATTAGTTAAAGAAAATCAGAAACTTAAGCAAAATTTGGAAGAGGAAAAGCAGAAAAAACACAGCTTCCTTAATCAAAGGGAGACTCTATTGGCAGAAGCAAAGATGCTAAAGAGGGAGTTGGAGAGAGAACGACTGATAACCACGACTTTAAGGGTGGAACTCCAGCAACTAAGTGCTAGTCAGTCACATGGCAACTCAGATTCTTCCAGTGTATTAACTGAACAAAAGGAAATAGCAATCTTACGGGAAAGACTCACTGAGCTGGAGCGGAAGCTTAACTTTGAACAGCAGCGTTCTGATTTGTGGGAAAGACTGTATGTTGAGGCAAAAGAACAAAATGGAAAACAAGAAACTGATGGAAAAAAGAAAGGGGGCAGAGGAAACCACAGGGCTAAAAATAAGTCAAAGGAAACATTTTTGGGTTCAGTTAAGGAAACATTTGATGCCATGAAGAATTCTACCAAGGAGTTTGTGAGGCATCATAAAGAAAAAATTAAGCAGGCTAAAGAAGCTGTGAAGGAAAATTTGAAAAAATTCTCAGATTCAGTTAAATCTACCTTTAGACATTTTAAAGATACCACCAAGAATATCTTCGATGAAAAGGGTAATAAAAGATATGGCGCTACAAAAGAAGCTGCAGCTGAAAAATCAAGAACAACTTTTAGTGACTATTTACATCCACAGTATAAAGCACCTACACAGAACCAGAATAGTAGAGGTCCTACTAGGCAAAGAGACGGAAGGAAAGAAAAGCCAGTTCACTTTGAAGAATTCAGAAAAAATACAAATTCACAGAAATGCACTGCTGAGCATGACTGTAGGGAAAATTATCCTTTTAGAAAGGGTTGTTCTGGTGTATTTGAATGTGCTCGACAAGAATCCATGAGCCTTTTTAATACAGTGGTGAATCCTGTAAGGATAGATGAATTTAGACAGTTAATTGAAAGGTACTTATTAAAAGAGCTGGATGCTTTTCATCATTGGAAAGAACTTGATCATTTTATTAATAATTTTTTCCTAAATGGTATCTTTATACATGATCAGAAGCTCTTCACTGACTTTGTTAATGATGTTAAAGATTATCTTAAAGACATGAAGGACTATCAAGTAGATAATGATGGAGTGTTTGAGAAGTTGGATGAATATATATATAGACACTTCTTTGGTCAAACTTTTCCCCCTCCATATGGACCCAGGTCGGTTTACATAAAACCATGTTATTATAGTAGTTTCTAACATTGGTAGATTGGATAGCATTTTGATTTGGTGAATTTCTTGAAAGGTTGATATTTGTAAAATATGCTTTATTGCCACTGAGAATTTAGAATAAATTGAAAGTTTTAAAATTATAGCTATTAGAAGCTGAAAATTTCATGTCACATAATCTTTTGGACTTGATTTAATTTCTGCCTTAAAAATCAATTAAGAAGGGCCTGGGTAGCTCAGTCGATAGAGCATCAGACTTTTAAAAATCAGTTAAGGATATATAAATCCTATTTTGGCATATTTTGTTTCAGTGTATTTTTTATGAAGAGATAATTACCTTAAGTGAAATTATTTTCCTGTAATCTTTTATTTATTTACTCACCTAAGGAAGCTAGGAGTGAACAACATAAATTTTACTGTGAAATCAGAAGAGCTCATACATAACGATTCTAATATCCCATCTCTTCATTTGTCCATTGAATATAACAGCTTAATTATGATACTTAATACTTATTATAACATTGTTGATAAAGGTAGAGGTATGATCAAAGAGGCAAACTTGGCAAGCCAAAAATTCTAATTTGTGTGTTTCATAATAACTTTTTATCTGTTGTTTATCAGTTTTATATTCTGTAAGATGAAACTTGCCTAATCTTGAAATGTTAGCTTCACTTTTTACCTTTGAGATACTTATATCTTTCTGAATAAATGGAATGTGTCTATAAAATAATGAGACTGATTCTGGTGTCTTTAGTCATTAAGCAGATATCTAGTGCTATAATGAACAAAGTGTTGTGAGGCTACCTTGAGGAAACAAATGAAAAAATTTTGCTGTAAAGGAACTTACAAGCTAGTTAAATAAAAGAAATGAAATGAAGGTATGGAGGCATGTATATGGTGGCCTCAGGCTGTCTGGAGATGTTTGGAAAGGCTTCATGAGTGAGGTGGCCTTTGAAGTGAACTTGGTTTTTAAATTAGCTTTTGAAAGAGAAATGAGAATTTGCTGTGTAGTTGGGGGAGGGCATTTCACTCAAAGGGAAAGTCATTTGCAAAGACTTGGAGATGCGAAGATGTAACTACTTTAAGGAAGCAGGGTAGTGCTGGACAATGAATAAAGGAAGATTCATATCATGAAGGGCCTCATTTTATGCAAAAGGATTTGTCCTGTAGGCCATGGAGAACCTCTGAAGAATTTTAGAGTGGGGTGAGATAAGTATTTTGGATTACAGTAGTCTCCCCTTATCTTCAGTAAATGTATTCCAAGAACCCTGGTGGATGCTTGAAACCAGGAATAGTACAGAATCCTATATATACTATGCATGAATTTCTTTTTCTTTTTTCACAATTTCACAAACAGAAGGTTTGTTCTTGGAATAGATCTTAGCAACCTTAGCATGCAGATTTTTTTTTCCTCACTGAGAATTTTCACCTTTTCACTTAAAAGGAAGCACTTTATAGCTTCTCTTTGGCATATCCTAATTGCCAGCATCACCACTTTTGCGCTTTGGGGTCATTATTAAGTAACATAAAGGTTACTTGAACACAAACACTGTAATACCACAACAGTGGATCTGATAACCAAGATTGCTACAATCTTGGTTATCTAAGTGACTAATGGGCAGGTAATGTGGATACACTGGACAAAGGGATGATTCAAGTCCCAGGTGGGACAGCATGAGATTTCATCACACTACACAGAATGTAAAACTTAAGAATTATTTCTGAAATTTTCCATTTAACATTTTCAGACTGTGGTTGACCACCTGAACTGCAGAAAGTAAAACTGTGAATAAGAGGGGACTACTGTATTGACAGCAGCCTGGGGGGATTGATGGGAAAGATGTGAAGCTAGAAGGTAGTCAGTACAATACCAGCATGAGTTGATGAGTATCTGAACTGGAGCAATAGTAGTAGGAGTAGAAAGGACACAGAGTTGAACAAATGGTAAAATTGGTATTTCTTGTGAAAGAGAAGTAGAAAGTAACAGTGATGTCTAGATTTGTGGGTTGGGGTCACCTGTGGGATAGTGTAAGATAGAGAATACGAGAAGGTTTGGGGCCAGGGGAATTGGAGATGAGGAGTATTTGGAAGTACCTACTGGCATTGAAGTGGAGAAGGTTAGTTGGTAGTTAATTAGATGGCCATCTCTTTTGCCCAGACTGTGTGTGTGTAGATAGTATAGGCTGGAGGTATTTATCAGACTCCTGGGGGAACACAAACATCGGTAGTGTTATATAGGAGGCTGAAGAGGACAAGAGTGGCGTCATGAAACTCCAAAGGTCAACTCAAAAAACATTTAAATGTGTCATATGCTTTTAAAAAAAGTTGGCTGAAAAATGTTTCTTGGCTTGGGAATTGATGGCAGTATGGACTTTAGTGAAGTAGTGAAAGAAGCCTGATCACAGAGCCTGAAGACAGCAGTATAGACATTGTGAACTTTCATTGTAAGAGAATAAGTTAGAGACTTTTGCTTTGCTTTGTTTATAAGAGATGTGTATATATTTCTGCTGAGGAATAAAGCCAATGGGGAGGGATTGATTTTTCCAGGAAAGGAGGAAAAATAATGGAAACACATCTCATTATTTTATTGTCACATTTCTATTCTTTATATGTTGCATGTTTCCCTTTTTTGCCAGGACAGTTATATTTGTCCATTTTTTCTTGCTATAGGATTAAAAAAAAGTATAATACTGAATCCTTAATTTTTTTATATAGATATACTAGAATTACACTTCAGATTAATTTAACATTTTTTTCAGTATTCAGATAATAGATTAATGGAGGAAAACATTAAAATTGTTGTTAATTTAAATAAATTGAACTCTAACATAGATGAAAAATGTGTTTACTGCTTTCAGTCGACCTGATAAAAAGCAACGTATGGTAAATATTGAAAACGCCAGGCATCGAAAACAAGAGCAGAAGCATCTTCAGCCACAGCCTTATAAAAGGGAAGGTAAATGGCATAAATATGGTCGCACTAATGGAAGATACATGGCAAATCTTGAAATAGAATTGGGGCAATTACCTTTTGATCCTAAATATTGATTCATGATTAAGTTAAATTAGAAAACTAAGAAACATGGATGCTTTCTACAATGTTTAGTTTTGAAACTAAGGTGAAATTATCAAGATGACAATGTCTTTTTTCCTTCATTTTAAAGTATCAGTTTGATGACTTTGTATTATTACTCAGAAGCATCAATCAAAAGCCTACTAACCGCATTTTCCTGTAGTTTAGCTTTGTTGAAATTTTTTTGGCACTGGAAATGTTCAACAGTAGTTTTATTAAGGAAGCCAGGCATGCAACAGATTTTGTGCATGAAATGAGACTTCCTTTCAATGTACGAGCTTCAAGTAAGCTCAAATCAGACATGACAAAGTGTAATTAACACTGATGTTTGTGTTAAATTTGCAGTAGAGCTTGAAAAAAGTACATTGTGATGGAATTTCATCTTTAACATTTTATAATCTTATATTTGCTTCTTGTCTTTTTGTGGGTTCAAGAGCCCGTTGACTTGTGAAGAATTTGCTGCCCTCTTTTGAGCTTGCTGACTTGTTCTCTTGTGAAATTTCTTGCACATCTGAATATTGTGGAAGAAACAATAAAACTACACCATGAGGAAAACTAAAGGTCTTTATTTAAAATCTGGCATTGTATTAATATGTGGTTTTATACTATGTGATATTTTATTTCCTCAGTAGTGATATTTGGTAAAGCAGTTCATAGTGTTTTTTTCCAAGTTCCATGAATCTTACCCAGTGTTTACTAAAGTATTTAAGCAGTATCTAAATATTTCCATCCAGCAATGTCAGTTTCTCTAGGAAAGATCTAAACACAGTTCAGAACTTCATCTTCCGTTGAGTTTCCCTTTTAACTTCCGTTCATAGACATGTATGTGACTTCCAATTCGACCCTCTGGCAAGTGAGTGTGGAAGAAAACAGCAGTTCTCTCGTAATTGCTTGACATTAGGAAAGCGCTTATTTCCTAGAAGTAAATAAATGTTTAAGTAAAATAAAGGCTACATTTTGCTGAGTACTGTTTCATTGGTGAATTTTAGAATTGCCTATTGTAATTGCTTCCCTACAACTTTTTTCTTAATAAAACAATAAAATTTCTTAAAGAATTAACTTGTGGTAAGTAAAATAATCTTGAGAGTTAACAGAACTGGGGCTAATCTTGACTGAGGAAAAAAACAATTATCAAATATGGAGGGTGAAAGGGACCATAAAAAAGGTTATGTCTATTTACATGAGTGTTTGCTAAACCTGAGGTAAATAAAAATACTGAAGTTTCTTCTTTTTCTTGTTTACTTACCTCTTCCAAAACGCTGAAGACGATCAAGTGAGTAGGCAATGATGCATCATCCTGAAACTCTTTATGTAACCAGTTTAAGGGATTTAGGTAAAATATATCTGCTTCATCAAGATACTGACTTTTTCCAGTCAGGTCTGGGGGACATTGGAGAAATCTCATTGGAAGTGGGCAGTGAACGTGGCTGTGAAAAGAAAAGTTACCATAACAAATACAAAAAGTAAAAAAAAAAATGTGAAAGTTTTCTTTCAGATATATCATGTACTCTTAGCAAAATGTGTAATCTGCATCCATAAACTGTGTTCCAAGTTAAGGTAAAGAAGCAAGCCTTTCATGCATTTTCTCAAAGATGGAAACCTGATTCTCATCCACGAAGCTATGCAGCTGCAGCATAACCTGCAAGCCCACACTAAAGCGTGGAACTCCATTTCAAGGAGGGAAGTAGGTCAGTTAGCAGCTCGAGGGACTCCACATTTCTGTAGCATTAGTATGCTACTCCAGAAACCTAAGTGGGTCCAGGTAAGTTAACTTTTTCTTTTTTCAGGTAATGCTTATTCTTTATTTTATTTATTTCAGCATATCACAGGGGTACAAATGTTTAGGTTACATATATTGCCTTTGCCCCACCCGAGTCAGAGCTTCAAGTGTGTCCATCCCCCAGAAAGTGCGCACCACACCCATTAGGTGTATATATACCCATCCCCGGCTCCCCCTTCCCATCTGCCTGACACCTGATCAATGTTATTATATGTGCACTTAAGTGTTAATCTGTTAATACCAACTTGATGGTGAAGTTAACTTGTTATTAGAGTAACTCTCCCTAGCTTTATTTGGTAAAGTGGGAAACTGTGGTCATGAGAAAGGATTCTGCTCTCTTCCCTTTCTGCTCACATCCTTAAATGGCAAGTTCTTCATGTTGTTTTTTCTTACATGTTTATGTAATATTTAGTAACAGAGGCAAAATATGTTCGCTGATTAACCTCCAAATAAGTAACGGTTGTATTTTGGTATAGGAAGACTAGAGTGTAAAAAGATAAATGCATAATGACAATTTAAGTTAGTTACTTGGGTCATGCAAAAAGCCAGTTTATAACTGCCTCAGGAAAAATTAAACCTCACTCGTAGAAAAATTTTAAATTTCCAATTAGAAATAAAGTTAAATAATTATGGAAATAGAGTTTTATTTTATCTGGTTAAATTTATCAAAGTAAATTTACACAAGACCTAATATTTCATGACTTTTATTTATTGGAGATTATGGTCTTGTTTTAAAGGGAAAGGAGAAACTTCTAAGAAAAATCTGCCAGCTTGATATTGTAGAGGAGGCATCAGACTTTTTTCCTCCATTGCGTGGTTTGAAAAGGTGTCAAGATGAGAACTTGGTGAACTATACAAAGCCTAGACATCAACCACTACAACCATGTACGGAGACTATCTTGATACCTCTAGAAATTCCTGTTCTCTGCAGTGTTAATACTAATGTGAACATGGAGGGAGAACGAATGTCCTCTCAGCCCTATTTTTTTATTAATATAGTAGGGAATCTAAGTTGAAGAGATACTTGAGGTCTTCCATCTAGCCTGTGGATTTTGCCAGACAATCTCAATTTTCTAAATTTTTTTTAATGATTGGCATTAATGATTCATTTAAGTAGAGTATTCAAAAAATGTTATAATTCCCTAAAATGATATCCATGGTGATATTAAATTAACTGAATGTGCACATGAAACATTAACTCCAGATTGAGACTGAGTTAAACAGGTGTAGAATTTTCTATAAGAAAGCTGGCCGCTTTGCTCCTGTACCATTACTGGACAGCTGGTAACTAATACAGCTTTCTGAAATATAAGCATAGGACCAAATGGTTGTCTTTTAAGTGCCCCAAATAGTGAAGGCAATTTTAGTATTTTGTATCTTCTAGAAACACTTAATTCAAGCATTAGAATATCATCTAGCTGCATTCCCTAATTTTTATAAGTGAGATAAGTGATGTCCAAAGAGATTTTAGAAGACTAGTTTAAGACCAGAGCAATAATCCAGTAGTAAATCTGGACTACAGTCCAGTTTTTGAGATTAATTCAAAATTGTGTAAGTAAAAGATGGTGTTATAAAGATTTGCAGTAAGAGCAGTGATAAATGAGATTCTTTATTAAGAAAACTACCAGATACCTACAAAATGTTTCATACCAATTTAAATCAAATTTTTAAGTGTAAATCATTTAAACTTTTAAAAATGTAATAATTTACAAGATTTTCACTGACACGGTTCAAATGGCTTTTTAAAATCCATCAGTGAATAAACATGGGTGCAAATTTAGAATTTGTTATCATTTGATCAATGATAAATTAATTCAAATCTAGGCATTTGAAAGGGAATTTTTAAGTAGTCAGTTTCATTTTCTTAATAGCACTTAGTAGAACAACTTTTATTACCTGTAATAAGGAGTAGAGTGGCAAGGCATCATTATAAGTATTGAAGCTGAAGATTTATTGGGACTGTTGTAACAGACTCTTTGAATATAACTCATGACATCAAGAGTACCTCGTTGATGAACTAAACCAGTATAGAGGGCGAGAAGCATATTTGATAAAAACAGGAAACTTAGAGCTGGTTTCTTCCATGTTTTCAGGTGAGTTATTGAGTATCCTATATGAAGACAGACACATTGAACTGTACACTGGAAGTCTTTTATTTTATGTTACCTGCAAATATATTTATAATTTTTCATGGAAACAGCACAAGCTGAACCGTGATAGACAAATGAAAAATAAGTCATCATAATTTCTCTGACCATTCACTATCACTGTATTGCCATCTAGGTCTTTAAAGTATTAGAAAAAATGTCCAGTGCCTCTTCTGGTACATAATAGTTGCTAAATACATAGGACTTTTAATTATTCCATTTACCTACCTCTTTAATCTCCCAAGCACTAGTAATGGATAGTTCAGTGTGTAACACAAGTCCCAGTAATGTGTCCTTTTAGGAAGATAAGCCATTGGGCTTCTGGGAGATTTTCAGTGGTAAGTGTTTGAGTGGTGATATGGATCGTTTCCTGAAAGAAGAGGACTAAGTCTTAAGTTTTTTTTCTTTCACTATAGTGTTGGGCAATTTGGAGATGCTGAACAATTTTTCTTTTTTAATTTGTGAAAGTAATTTGTGTGTGGCAAAAAACAAACAAAAAACCAAGTAGAACAAACAAAGGTATAAAAGGATAAGTAAAAGTCCTTCTCCCTGCCCCCACAAAGTCCTGCTTCCCAGCAGTAATCACTGATAATGAGCACATGAGGATCTGTTAAATACCAAAGAACATGCTTTTCATTGGAAACGAGTAAGCATATTAGTAAGCTTCCTTAACATTTTATTCATAGTTTGCATACATTATTTCTGTGGAACCAGGTAATAGTTCTTTAGGAACTTGGTTATCCAGCACCTAAACCGTAGTCTGCCCAAAATGTTAGCACTGATACCCACTGGAGCCAAGGCAGTGTTTTCCACTTTGTTCCTTCTCTATGAATATTTTAGATATTCATACTATTTAAGAGTTGGAATATCACATATCCATGTCACCTAGTACTGTTATTCTACTTGAAATATCTCTGATTAATCAAAGAACATTCTGAAAAGTGATGTGAAGAAAAATGTAGGCAGATCAAGAAAACTAAGCCTATCATTTAAAACTTATATCTACATTTATAAGGTCTTTGAAATGGTAAAATGAGGAACCTACTAGAGAGGATGAGAATTAAAATTAGTTGTATTAGAAATAAAATAAGATTCCAAAAGTTCAACCATCTATAATAACTCCAGTTACAGATTTAACAGACCAGCAAATACATCTTGAAGCACTTACTTGTGTTGACGGGCAAAAACCACATCTACCTTAGTGGGTTCCAATTACAGAAAGCTATACTAAAGCTTATCATGGCAAGACACTAGAGGATAACTTGCTCTCAGGGATATTCAAATAAGTATAGTGGGCATGTGTAAAGTGATTCACTCATTAACAGTCTGTTCACTCGTTAAATTGAAACTGAAATTTTATCAGAAACTACGGCATTAGGGATACAGTAGTATGGGTGGGTGATTCAAAATGGGAATATGTGGTGATAAATGTTGTGGAAATGGGATTCTGGGTAGAATGCTGGAAGAATAACGTTCCCAGCATCTTCAGCACTGGGAAGAGGGGTGTCTCTTAGGTAATGCTTACCTTACACTTTTACAGTATGGTGGTAATTTTCACTTTCTGAAGCTAGCTGATTTTAGGACAGATCATTTTAGTGAGAACTTAATCTCCATATTACATAGAGGAATAATATGAAAAAAATGCTGGGAATGGGAGGAACAGTTGAATACTGCCTAGGGAAAGTCAGGTGATACTTAGTTTCCTGAGGGATGGTGGGTACTGAGAAAACACCATTCAAATTGGCTTCTGGAACGATATTATGGATCAGATGAGCTTCGTGGGATATTCTGAGGGCCTAACTATATGTTAAAGTTATTTCTAAGGGAAAATGCATTTCAAGTTCCAACTTGAAGTTTGGGGATAAAACCTTATTTCCAACCTGAGGACTGCCTTTATTTACATCAATTTTTAGCATCCTATAAGCATTACTAAGCATTTGACATATAGGGAAAATATCTTAGAAATTTCCATTATCATCAAATGACTGTGCACATGTTAGAAAAGAACCTGACTTCACAGGTTCTTTTCAAAGAGTCTTGAATTTGAAGCCTCTGAGGGGTTTTCAAAGCATCTGGCATTGAAAGTTTCCCGATGGGATTTCAGAAACTGGAGTTGCTAAAGGGAGATTTGGGAAAATACTACTGTTCCAATGCTAGACTGAGGGAACCACAAGAGAAGCCTAGGACCCATGGTTTTCTTACAGGGAAGTAGTACTGTTTCTTCTATATTTAAAACAGGTAATTAACAAGACTCTAGTAGCTGCCATCCCAGTAAGTCTACTTAAATGCACATGCAAATAATATGGAAATGCAATTCTCACTGAAATGATCCACCCTCAAATGACCTAGCTTCGGAAAGTGATAATCACCATGATGTAAATAATTTAAGCGTTACCTAAGATACAAGACTTGATCCCAATTACTGAAGATTTGGGACTCTGTGTGAACTCTGTGACTAGTTGTCAGAATATAGGTCACTTCATTTCACATAGTAGCTAATACATTGCTAACTGGATGCAAGATATTACCCCAAAATACTTAAATTTGTTCCTGTTATCTGGGCCTACAAAAATATATTTAAAAGTGGGTATATGGAACATTCCTGGAAGAATTGCTTAAGAAAGTGATAACAGGCCGGGCGCAGTGGCTCACGCCTGTAATCCTAGCACTCTGGGAGGCCGAGGCGGGCGGATTGCTCAAGGTCAGGAGTTCGAGACCAGCCTGAGCAAGAGCGAGACCCCGTCTCTACTATAAATAGAAAGAAATTAATTG
>CAUYRT010001350.1:0-12046 GCA_963574885.1 Lepilemur ruficaudatus
AATGGTGATATAGCACCTCTTGTATTTTCCTGGATAGAGCTGGAACCCATTCTACTAAGTGAAGTATCCCAAGAATGGAAAAATAAGCACCACATGTACTCACCAGCAAATTGGTTTCACTGATCAACACCTAAGTGCACACATAGGAATAACATTTATTGGGCGTTGGACAGATGGGAGGGGGGAGGGGGAATGGGTATATACATATATATTAAGTGCGATGCACACTATATATGGACACACTTGAAGCTCTGACTCGGGGGGGGAGGGGCAAGGCAACATACGTAACCTAAACATTTGTACCCCCATAATATGCTGGGAAAAAACCCCCACAAGATCATCTTTGTAGTTTGTACATAGCAATTGACATCTAGGAGGTTTGTTCTAAAAATTAAAGATAAAGCTTCTCTTATATGAGTTAAACTAGAAATCAACAGATTAATCAATAGTTTAAATCAGAAATCTGCAATGTCAACTTTCAGAGATAGAAGGGCTCTTAAACTAGTGATATTTGACACTAACCTAATTAATGGTATTAACATATGCAAAGAATGTGTCAGTCAAAAGTGTGAGAAGTTTGTCATTCTCCAAAATATGGTTAAAAGAGAATTGCGAGAAACAAAACCCTAAGCAGTACCCTATCAGTTATGCAAAACAGTATTCTTACACTTTGATTTATATAGCAGTCTCTGAGAGTTTAGTTAACCTGATTCTCCCACTAGATAATATGCTCTCAGTGTAGTAACAGAATCAGACGGCTAATTTTAATGACCTTGAATTAATCAAGATAATATCAAACTCTTAAGTTCCTTTACTAATAATATCTCATTCATTTAGACACTAGAAATTATGTATTTCAAACTTTTATGTTTTATTGCACGAAGTCTGATTTTTGTTTTTAAGTTTATAATCTCTACCCTTACCCTACCCTATTTCATGGTTTCAGGATTTTCATATGGTATCTTACAATGTTTTTGATCCATAAACAACCTCTATTGGAGACACTAATGAACTTAACCTGAAAGATATAATGTACAAGTAGGACACACAAAAATAGCACACATACAGCTCCTTGTAACTATATCAACCTCAAACATTACTTAAAATGTCATAACAGATGCAGTGAGACTTTCTAAAAGAAGATGAACCATAGAACTCAATTATAACAATTTTATACATTATACATAACATTTCAAAAGTACTCATTCTCAGTAAATCACTGTTCTGAATTTTTGTTGTTAACATATACAAAGGGACTCATTGAGCAAGTGAAAATACACAAAAATTATCACAGTTAACCAGGAAAGAGTTAAAACTATATCAATTCTGAAGAGATCTGGTCTAACTGTTCCTACTGATAATAATCATGTACCCCTTCTTTACATTACTGTGGTGTGGAGGAGGGGAACAGGGAAAGAACACTCTCTGATACACTTCTGACTATTAGAATCTCACTCAACTTCAAGGCCAAACTCATGTCTCAAAATTTCTGTCACTATCTTGGCCCATAATTATTTTTCAAATCTCAAATTGTTTGTGCCATTCAAAACCCCATATATTATGAATTACTGCTTTCACTGTTAGCGATCTTTTCTTTATAGGCTATATAACCTTTACAGAGAGGTTTATGAATATACTTCTTTTGTTCTTTCTCCTTTCTCCGGGATAGAAGAGACTATCCTGGCATTTTTAATATAATTATGGAATTGTAGAGGTAGTAGAGACTTGAGAGGTCATCAAATGTTACCTTCTCCTTTTATAATTAGGGAAACTAAGTCATAGAGAAATTTGATGTTTTGTAAATGTTTAAAAAATGTACTGATCTTCAAACTGAAATAAAAACATAATTTTATTTGAGTGACTATATTTTCTCTATCAACTGTGCTGAAAAACTAAGAAATGCTCAAGATTTATGTAATATCAAGGAAAGCTTCATATCTTAAGACCAACTATCTGTAGACACAGTGCTTTAGACCCTCTACTATGAATTCTTTGGCAATTGTTATCATTAGATAACTGAATCAATAATGTTTATCCTATGTTGTTAGGTATTTAGATAAAACAAAGGAGAAACATCTTATTTCTTTACACAAAATAAGAAATTTCCACTGTTATTTAGTTCAACTTCACAGTCATACTATAAAATGCTAAATTATAACACCACTGCAAAATAATCAGAGCCTAATGGAATGTAGGAATTTTCTGATAGTGTAGGACTACTGAGAAATATGACAAAAGTATTGCTAGTGATAAATAAAAGAAAATAATTATACTTGATCTTTGTGATAGCTACAGGCATTTAAAAGCTATATTTGCCATATTTTTTAATAACAGTATTGACTAACTTCCTTATCTTTTTATGACTAAGGAAAAATGATAATGTTTTCCCTGAAGACAGTGATTATATTTAATATGATTTTGATTTCCATTAATATAATTGCACAAATTGATTTTCCTAGAGTATTTATTTCTCGACTAAACCCATTAAGTTTGTTTGTTTGTTTGAAATAAAGGATTGTTTTACCAAGAGAAATAAGAGCAGAGGGTGCACAAACAAGTGTCAGGGAAGTAGGAGATCCACCCTCTAAACTATATGACATCATATATAAATGCCCATTTTTAATACCATATATGGTGGTGAGTTGCTGTGCTGGAACTAGTCTGTATTTCTACTATTTGCAGCGGTAAGGAGCATAGAGGATTTTTTTCAGTGCACTAGATATATACTACCAGGAGGAGAGTACATGTGTTTTAGATCATAAGAAGCCTGTTAAGGACCTCTTGGCTCAAAAGCAAAGGGAGGAATCTAAATGACTACTTGAAATATAGATTCATTGCCTGGTCAATGTCACCACAGGTGAGAAGTCTCCAGTGACAGAAATTTCCTAACCCCCCTAGGTTTCTAAGAATCACCTTTAAACACTTTGTGGCCCAGAGAGATCATGGAAGCCATCCTCTAAGATAGCCTGCAATTATCCTCATACTCTTGTATTACCCCTCCTCTTAAGACTGTGCTAGACCCAGTGACTCGCTTCTAAGGAATAAAGTACTGCAGAGTGGTGGAATGTCACTCTATGCTTCTGTTTTGGGCTCTGCTCTCTCACTTGCTCACTGTGAGAGAAGCCAGATGCCACATTGTGAGCTGCTCTATGAAGAGGCCCATGTGGCAAGGAACAGCCAGTGAGGATTTGCAGCTGACAACAGATAGGGAGGGAGCGTGGAAGTGAATCCTTCCTATATGGATAGATCCTTGAGATGACAGTAGCCCAGCCAACACCTTGATCATGACCTTGTGAGAGACTCTGAGCTAGTGCCAGATGGCCAAGGGAAGCCAGGCCAGTTTGCTGACTCACAGAAACTATGAGAAAACTAATGCCTGTTGTATTAAATGGCTAAATATGGGGTAATCTGTAGCTCAAAACATAGGTAAGCAAATCAGGGTAAAACTAGTTTGAGTAACTGTCTTACAGTTTGTCGTCCACTGTACTCAATCCTTGGAGACACAAAGAGCAGAGAGTGATGAGGGAGAAAGTTTAGCCTTCCTTTAACACAGAGACCTGACCTAGGGAGAGGAGAAATAGTTTATATCTACTTAGATTTTTTGATACAGTCTTGTACTGGAAATTTATTTACTTAATGGTGACTATATTTTTTTCTTAAAACAACTGCAGGAATGTATGCTTATCTAAGAATGTGCTGCAAAGGCCTGAGGACAACCATGATGTTTTCACTGAAGGGCAGGGGAAGATATCCCCCACTGAAAAAAGTTTATAGAGAGACTCTGAGACCAGAATAAAGTTACATTTTTCAGTACATTCTAAGGTGGGTTTAATATACTGTATATACACTTCTCTGGTGATCTTTTCTGGTGAAACATTGGACTTAGTGAATTATGTGCCTTGGTATTCAGTGAAAGAGAGTTTGCCCAGGGAAGAAATAAGAAATGTAATACAATGTTGAGCCTGCACTAAATAAAGGTCACACATTTACTGGGACATGATGGTGAGTACAAAAGAGAGCCTAGTTGGGACAGAAAAAAATCCAAGCTCAACAGACATGCAGTGTAGAAGTTGTGTTCAATGAGTAATATAACAACTGAGAACGCATTCCCAGGCAGAGTGAAATATCACCGTGTTGTGTTGTGTGCAGTGATTGCGTTATTACTATTGCTGACTTGTTTACTACTATTCTGAGTTTTTAATCTCTCAGGTTTCCAGCCCTAAAGCCTGGTTTTAGAAAAATACAGTGCTGACATACAAAGTTTATGTACAAACAACTCTGTAACAACAGAGGACAGACTGATGGCCTTGCCCACATTATTGCCTTCTATTATTTGATATCTACTATATTTTTTTTCTTTGACTGAGTTTTCTCTTCATCTGTCTAAATGTGCTTTGTGCGAAACCTTACCGAAAACAAGTCATGTTGCTTTATTCTTCCTTCCCTATGCTGTTCACCTGCCTGGACAACCCTGCATACCTCCCACAGCATCAGTGTAGTAGACAGTTGGATGTTCTTCAAGATCAGCTCAAAGGCAGTTCAAAGGCTCTTCCTTCTGTGAAGCCAACCCCATTAGGTACAGCTTAACACTCATCTTGAATAGACACTTTGTGTATACGGCCAAGACAGTACTGATCACAAAATTCTATGACTATGTGTTTGTCAATGACTAATATCAATCACAATAAGCAAAGGCATCGGTACACAGTAATTGCCCCCAAAGCGTTTGCTGAGTTAATGTAAAATGAATGAATGAACAAATGACATACAATTTCCAGATTCTTCTTCACCTCCTTTGTTTCTCTCTTGGGCAGTTCCAGTTCCAGATAGGGTCTTTTCAATCATAATAGAGTGGAAATTACGTCAATTAGTGTAGTTTAAAACTGTGAATCTTTTAGGTTATCAGTCATAGTATTTATCCTGATGGTTAAAATTGACTTTTGGGCCCTTTGTAAGTACAGAATTTAACCTTGCCCCAGGCGAGAGCTGGGCTTTACCCTCCACTACTGGGAGGTGATCACTAGACTCTGGGAATGTCATGCCTGATTAGAGTGTCTTTGTTTTCCCAGGGGACCTTGGGTTATGCCAGTTAGTCTGACAGTATGATTTAGGGTGCAATCTGGCCACACAAGAGAGTATTTAGGGCTGGGGTTGGCCATGCCAGAAAAACCAACAATGTTATTTTGGGTGAGAGTTTTGGTTTATACAGCTAGACCTCCTCAAATCGGTCATGAAAGTAATCATGCCCACATAAAGAAGGTCTCACAAAAATTCTGGATTCTGAGGCTCCAGTGGTCTTTCCTGATTGGCCGTGCTCTCTATGTGACAGTCTCACATGTATCCCAAGACAGTAACATTGTCTTGACTCCAGGAGGAGAGGACAAGACAAGCTCCATGTTTGGTAGTGTCTTAGTCTTTGCCCTGTGTACTTCCTCCTATAGTGGATTTTAACCTGTATCATTTCTCTGTAATAAACCATATCCATGGGTGTAACAACTCTTCAGTGAGTTTTGTGAGTCCTGCTAGCAAATTATTAGACAAAAGAGTGGCTTTGGAAACACCCTGAATTTGCAGTTGGTGTCAGAAGTGAGGGTGGTCTTGTGCAGACTGTGCGCCCTCTAGCTTCATAGTTGGCAAAACTCTCCACAGGGGCAAATTAGCATCCATAGGTCTTTATCATTGTGTGTGTTATTGAGTACAGACACTTGGGTGAAAATATTTCACTATTATATAACTTTTTTTTGACACAAAAAAGCGTCATTTCTGTGTCATTTGACACAAATCATAAGGATTTTGTTGATGTCAATTAATAGCAATGTCAAATTTTATAACAAAAATAAACTTGTAGTAGCCTTCAGGATAGAGAAAAAGACCTAAATGATCTGTTGATCTTTGGCAGATAATGGTCTTTAATAGAATGTAGCTATAGCAGTTTTCCCTTATTCCATGAATGCTAGTCTATTTTTATAGCTTGACTTTTTCTGTCATTTCTGAAAAATGTGATTTTATGTTCAAATTATGTGAAGTGCACATTCATATAATATCTTTTCAGCCTAAATATTGTAAACTTTTTCTTCTTCAGACATCTTCATGACAGAAAAAAAGAACTGCTACTGTACTTATAAAAACAAAGCAGACAATAAATGTAGTGTTGCATTAGATTGCTTCACAGGAATACAGTTTTCAAGCAAAGTTAGTATATTTGCATTCTGACAGAAAACATTAATAAATGCTTTCTAATAACAGTAAGAGTTAATAAATATCTATTTTATCTCTTAGGATAATAAAAGGCAAGAGATTATTACTTCAGAAAAATGTGTGAAGATGCTTTTAGTTTTCTCTGCAAAAATTTGTTTCAATGTCATATTTTTTATTTTTCAAAAAAATCTGCTATTCATATAAATACCCCCAGAAAAGTAACCTTATATTAGTATTTTAATGTTCAAGTTTGTAATCCTGCCAAAAATAAACTTGGAGGATGATGGGTTCAGCTCTATCTTTTCTCTTTTCCAATGACTCCTGTAAATCAGCTCAAAATCATCCATTGGTTTTGGCCTCAACCTCTGAATCTTCCCATTTTCATGTTCCAAATATAATTTATAATTGAGATGAAATTATCAGGGCCATTCTAGAGCTGAAAATAGCCCTGTATTCATAATCATAAACTACAGTATGACAGAACTTGTGAGCTATAGTTGAATTGAGTATAATTTTCCCCAGGTGTTTCAGGAAGTTTTCCCATCTCACTGAGATTGTGCTTTCCTGATTTCTTTACTGAATTACAGGCCACTAATGCCCTTGGAGTTCCTCACGTTGTTTTAGGTTAATCTCTTTATAATACTAGCTACTCTTGAATTATGCCTAGATGAGATGCACAGAATTGGCTGGCAAATTTTCAGATTGAACTCATTCACAACTATATAAGTGGCCCAAAAATATTTGTAGAGTTAGAAGAGGTCAGTACTGCCCTCACTAAAGTGACTACAACCTTAACCTACTTAGATCTGAGATATTTAGAAAATTCCCACTGTGTCAGGCAACAAGGGAAGAATTGTTGAGGGTTGAAGTTCTGAGCATTGTGGATTTAAAATTATATCCAAAAGAGAGTGGATCACATAAAACATTTGATGGCAGAATTTTTTAATAATCACTAAATTTCTATGATAATGAGTGCTCATAAAAAGAAATTTCTCATCCTTTCTTCTATCTCCCCAACATATCCATGAGATTTAAAATAAATTTGTTTTCTTTCTCTTTCTTCTCTCCTCCTCTTTTCTCTCCTCTTCTCTCTGTCTCATTCCCTTTCTCTTCATCTCCTTTCCTCTCCTTTCTCTCATTGTTTATGTTGCATTGTTTTCATTTTATGAAATTTCATTTGTCTTTCTTTGAAAAGGTCTGTTTATAGATGTTACTATAGTCTTGAAAGATGCAGTTTTGGCCACTAGATTGTCAGCTCTCTGAGCAATGACCTCAACTGTTCACCACATTATCCCTATTACCTCAAGCAGAGCTTAAAACTTGGTAGATGCAAAGAAACACTTTCAGGAACAAAGGGAAGAAAGAAACAAGGGAGGGAAGAAAAGAGGGAGGAAATAGAGAAGGAAGAAAATAGTTTTGAATGACTAAACAAATCATAATTACATGCCATAAAATAGTCGTATATTTTCATAAGCTTCCTTCTAAAGAACCATTGGGATCTAGCTTAAAAGGGGTGTCAGAAAAAGGAAGGAGAACAGAAACTCCACTTTGCAATAGTAAGGGTATTACATATGTAGTAGTAAATGTCTCCCTAGTTTCTGTTTGATTTAAAGATGAAAATGCTCTGCGCATTTCTCCAGCTGTGTTCCCCTAGCAGACTGGGACATGCAGTGCTCTAAGAGCAGCTATTGGTTCCCATGCAGTTTTATTTGCATGCTAAAAGAGAGCAGCCTGGCAAATGAATAAAACATGCTTCTTTTTACCATAGCCTCCCAGTAAGTTATTTCTACCTCAGCATTTTTTTTGAAAGAGTAGGAAAAAGGAGTAATAAGGCATTTTTTAAAAAGCAATCTTTCCAAAAATTCACTTTTTGTCATATAAATAATCTGAGGTAATAAGACTTCATTAAATATTTAAATATACTGACAATATTGTATATTTTGTTACAGTTATTCTGATAACAACATTTTTCATCAATCTACTTCCTCGTCTTAAAATACAAATAGTGTGCCTTTTAAAATGTTAACTTATTTTTTGTATGAAAAAATACTCTAGTATACTGGTACTTTGTGTATTTCTTCATTTATAGCTATAGAGGAGAATTTTTAAGACAAACACAGCTTCATATTAAAACAATCACAACATAGTGATTACATGTAGTATTACAACATAATATTGCTAAATAGTATCATTAAAAGCAAAGAAAAATTCCTCTTTTGTAAGAAGTCTATATTTTGAAATGTTAGTTCAATACATTTCAAATTCAAAATTAACACATACTAATGAATCTACTGTATTAAACATTAGCAAAGAAATGTGTTTATAAAAAATATAACTCAGAGAGAAAGGGGTAGGTTTTCATTGATAAATTTTTTGAAGACAGTAAATCTTGAGTTGAGTATTAAATTTTAAAGAATAATAAAGTTTTTATTTCTATTTGCCATTTCTTAGTTTAAAACCTGTGAGTTGGTGCTTCCTTAGAAAGTTTATACTTTATTTGCTCTATGCACCTCATTTTAATTATCTATAAATGCTTCCCTCTCCATCTAATGGGAACTCAGGATGTGATATTTATGAAGATTAATAACACAACGTTAATCTTAAATTTTGAGAAATTCCACTCATCTCAGTTAATCTCCTCACAAAATAAGATCACTGTATTAGCTCTTTATTCTCCTGCTCTAATTGTATTTACATGCATGAAAATTTCCCTTAAATAATAGCTTCATAAGTTATGTAAAATACGTAAATGAGACCAATTCAAACAAGGCTACAGGTTAAAGGGAATGCTCAGTTAAAGGGATGTACATTACTGGCTAAAATTACTAATTCCAGAATGGGGAACGTGGGCTTGTGGTATCTTATGTGATTAATAAATATCTGTTAGGTGAAGTTAATATTCAAACCTGAAGAATTAATATTCAATCTATGAAGCAACTAAAACGCTGCTTGGCATAAATTTATAAAGAAGTTTCTTTTATTTTACATAGACCTGCTCTTTGAGAATGCAAATGTTTCTGAATCTTTCTGGAGTCCTGGGTTCAAATTTCCTCCTTCCTATCTTCTCTCTCTCCCTCTGCCCTCTCTCCTCCCCACCTCTCTCCCTCCCTCTTTCCTTCCTTCATTTCTTCCTTCTTTCCTTCCTTCTTTCCTTCCTTCATTTCTTTCTTCTCTTCTTTCCTCCATTAACAAATATTAATCAGGGCATATTGTGTGCTAGGTTTGTGCTGAGGGGCACATTATTATTAAGCAATATACTCTAATGGACACTTATAGGCTATGTATCAAATAGAATCGATTGCCATTTTAGTATTGATTTCTCTGTTTCACAGAGATAAAATAGAGCCTTCTCCTTTTTCTCCTCTTCCTCTTTCTCTTCCTTCTTGTTCCATTAAAATAAAGGATATATAATCTCCACTGACAAAAGAATAATGCTATATTAATGTAATCCTTATAGTTTTGTTTCAGTGTGATAGTAGATGGACGGGAGGCTGGGCATCAGGAAGAGAGAGAAGAAGAAATTAATAAAACTTTTTAAAATTGAGGTTTAATTTATATGCAATATATGAAAATCCTAAGTGTTCAGTTAATTAATTTTGACAATTGCATCTGCCAGTGAAACCACCATACCAATCACACTATAGAACTAATGTAACTTTAAAATATATAAAAGAGTGTAAAATACATGAACTTTTGCAATGTTTAAAACCTGTCTCTTTGAAAGACTTTATGCTTTGTGCTAGCCTATAATTTTTTTTAATTTGTAATAATTATGCAGGCAAATTCTCTAAACTTCAGAAGGGAATTTTAAATCACTAGAAGTTAAGAAATTTATAACTAAGTAAACTGAGGTATTTTTAATGTTCTTATAAACAAATCCTACAATATAAGTATATAACTTATGTCCCAAAGGGTATGTCCCAAGAAGTCTAATAATCAAGATCACTCCTTGACATTAAAATCTCTATAAATCTATTGCATACTCATAAACACAAATTGCTTATGTATTCATCTCCTAGAAAGATTTAGGTCTCATTTCATTGAACATTCTCTGTGTAAGACATTTTGGAGTCTCATTAAAGAGGGCTTAACGAACTAAAATGATCTTAGTAGGACTTGAAATTATGACATTTACAAAATAAAATGGCAGTTTTGAATTAATGAGGCACACAATATAATTCTAAATCTGGCTTTTTATTTTATTTTGCACCTATAGGATAACTTAAAGTAAGGGACTTAATTGAAATAGTTTGTAAATTGTTCTTATAGAGGTTTTCTTTTTTCTTTTTCCTATCAGATAATGAGCCAGGTAGAAGAAACTCTAAGAAAAACATTAAAAACACCTCAGTTTACTTAGTTATAAATTTCTTGACTTCTAGTGATTTAAAATTCCCTTCTGAAGTTTAGGGAGAATTTGCCTGCATAATAATAATTATTATTATTAATTCCTTTGTCAGAAAAAAGCACACTATTAACTCTTCTAGAATTTTCCCTCAGTGTGCTGTCAAAAGTGTTTACAGAAAAATGACCTGTGGGTAAATGATTTGAGAAACACTGAGATTAAACAAAGTTAAATACATTTCCTTACTGCAAGTCTTCTTCAAATCTTCCATGGTGTATCTCTAACAGAAGAATATCTCATGTAGTTTTTACCCCAATATTTCACTACTGAACTTTCTTTTTCTTGGAATAGTTGTTAACATTTAGAGACACTCTATAATACAAATAAATCATTCGGGAAATTGTAAGCAGAAATATGCCATTAACTATAGACGTTAAAATCAGCTATTTCTACCCACTAGCTAATGTTTACTTTCCAGAGATACACATATTAATACAACACACGCACACATACATATACATACACATACATGTCTTCTTGGGGCCGTACAACTTACTCTCCTCATTAAATGTTCTAAAAACAATGGCACTGGTTCACTATTTATGTGTAAATACTGACAACACTTTCTGCTGGCATTTTTGTATGATTGTAGTTTTCTGATGAAATAGTAACAATAGTGTTAAAGAAACATTTATTTATTTATTTATTTCAGAATATTATGGGGGTACAAATGTTTGGTTATATGGATTGCTTCTGTACTGCTTGAGTCAATGTTATAAGTGTGCCCATCACCCAGACAGTGTACGTTGTACCCATTAGGTATGATTTCATCTGTACTCTCCTCCCAACTCCCACCTGCATGATTTCTGTTGAGTTTTACTTCCATCTTTGCACATGAGTGCTCCAACTGAATAGTGAGTAAATGTGATGTTTGTTTTTCCATCCTTGAGATACTTCACTTAGGAGGATGGTCTCTCCAGTTCCTTCCAGATTGTTGCAAAGGTATTCATTTTTTTTTTATAGATGAGTAGTACTTCATGGTGTACATGCCACATTTTATTAATTCAGTCATGAATTGATGTACATTTGGGTTGATTTCCCATCTTTCCAATTATGAATTGTGCTGCAATAAATATTATAGTGCAAGTATCTTTTGACAAAATGACTTTTTTCTTTTCAGTAAATACTCAGTAGTGGGATTGCTGTATCAAATGGGAGGCCTACTTTTTTTTAGTTCTTTGAGGAATCTCCATACTATTTTCCATAGAGGTTGCACTAGTTTGCAGTCCCACCAATAGTGTATAAGTGTTCTTTTCTGTTCATATCCACATAAGAATCTACTGTTTTGGAACTTTTTGATAAAAGCCATTCTCAGTGAAGTTAGATGGTATGTTCTTGTGGTTTTAATTTGCATTTCCCTGATGATTAGTGACATTGAGCATTTTTTCATATGTTTATTGGTCATTAGTCTATCTTCTTTTGAAAAGCTTCTGTTCATGTCTTTTG
>CAUYRT010001353.1:0-16821 GCA_963574885.1 Lepilemur ruficaudatus
CTCAAGGTCAGGAGTTCGAAACCAGCCTGAGCAAGAGCAAGACCCCGTCTCTACTAAAAATAGAAAGAAACTAATTGGCCAACTAAAAATATATAAAAAAAATTAGCCGGGCATGGTGGCACATGCCTGTAGTCCCAGCTACTCAGGAGGCTGAGGCAGGAGCATCGCTTGAGCCCAGGAGTTTGAGGTTGCTGTGAGCTAGGTTGATGACACGGCACTCTAGCCCAGGCAAGAGAGTGAGACTCTGTCTCAAAAAAAAAAAAAGTCCAGACCCTTTGACTCAGCTTATACCAAGATACACACGAAAGAATATTTATTATAGAAAAAACAGTAAAGACGTTTAAAAAATGGGTAAACAACTGAAATGTCCATCAACAAGAGAGTAGTTAAATAAATCATGGCACAGCCAGGACACCAAAAAGTGTGCAGCCTTCCTAAGACTGCGTGGGCCAACATGTCCTGGTAAAGAAATCTCCACTATACGGATTAAGTTGAAGAGCTACATGATCCTATTCGCGCAGACAGTAAAAATAAACAAAATCGATACATGTGTGCACACACCGGTGGGTGAAAACACACGTCGCAGTGGAAGGAGGCAGGATGCTTATCCAACTGCTCATGGTAAGAACAAGCTCAGAGCGAGGAAGAGAGAGGGAGGGCTTTTAAATCGTGCTCTGTGTGTTTCCCTATTGATCCTTTCTTCAGCATATTATGGGGGTACAAATGTTTAGGTTACGTGTGTTGCCTTTCCTCCCCTTCCCCCCGGAGTCAGAGCTTCAAGCGTGTCCATCCCCAAGACGGTGCGCGTTACACTCATTATGTATGTATATACCCATCCCCTCCTCCCCCTCCCATCTGCCTGACGCCCGACAAATGTTATTCCTGTATGTCCACTTAGGTGTTGATCAGTGAAACCAATTTGCTTACATTGAGAATGTGTTCATGTATTGGCTGTATAATTCAAATACATAGATAAGAATGTAAAACAAGAAAAGAGGGAAAAAAAGTGATCTTTGATGGCTATGTCACCAGAGAGCCTGGAAGGCCCACAGCTGGGTCAGAACCATCACGATGAGAACGGCGGGGAGGGACGAGGGTGTGGTGCACACCGGGGACTTCGCTCGCTCCTTCCACACTGTGATCTCCCGTCATTTGCCACAGGGAATCGCTGTTTCCCAGAAGAGAAAATCGAAGCTAAGCAACTTGCCCAAGGCCGCACGGCTGGCCAGAAGGCAATACGGGTTTGAAGCCCCGCTGGTCAGGCCCGAGAGCTCCTCCAGCGGCACAGTCATCTGGTGAGCAGGAGGCTCTGGGCACAGCACTATGGCGCTGCCTGCCTGGGCTGTGAGAGCAAACCCTCCACGAGGAGAGAGGCTCGGAAGGCGTGGAGTGGCTCTCAGGCACTCGGGCTCATGAAGAGGCCCTCCAACACACGAAGAGGGACAATAAGCTCTCAGAAGCCAACCAAGACACGGACGCAGCCAAGAGGCTGGCAGGAGCCCAGGTAAAAGCCCTTGACGCTGCTCTGCAGAGCTGAGCCGCAGCAGGCATGGCAGGGCCCTGGGCAGCGGGAGGAAGGCCACCGCAGGCCGCTTCCACACCCCTTGACGTATGGCGCTGGCTGCTGGCAACATTGGGGGCTTTCCGCTAGCATTTTGTAGACTGACAACTATGACAGCATGCCTCGCGCGGAGAATTACACGCGTCCCTTTTATATTCCTAACTCTTTTTGGAACGCAACAATCTCCAACTTCCCAGCTTTGCTTAAAGACAGGTTCATACCCTAAATCCAATCGAAACTACCTGGTTATTTGCCAAAGAAGCCTACTTGGAACTGGCCTGAGGCTGAGCTCCCCGCCATGATCTGGAGGCAGCTGGTGGTCAGCTCTGCAGCAGGGAGCTGGGGCTGGAGCAAAGGGGTCCGGTGGTACTCACAGTCCTTTATAGAGGATGCAGCCCGCGAGGACGTGAGGCGAGCGCTGGCAGGTCTGCAGAATGAGGGCTGCCTTCAGCAACAGCAGGGGCTCCACCTGTGCAGGGCGAGAGGCACACCCACCCATCAGCGCACTCCCAGTCAGCAGGGGAGAGGGAGGAGGAGGGCTTGGCAGAACAGATGGACAGGCTGGGGCTCAAAGCCTAGGAAAGGGAGAATGTGTCACATGGTAAAATCCGTGTAATGCTTGGGGTCTATTCTACCTCTCCATACCCAGAACTGCTGACACCACAAAATGCCAAATTCTTGGAACAAGGAAGCCTCTCCAGAAGCTGGAAGGTGCAGCAAATGTGGCATGTGGCTATTCACGGGGGACAAAGCAGACAGCCTAGGAGACCCTATCAATGCTGAGACAAGAGGCAGTAAAGAGAGAGGACACCCTTTAAATGCACCATTTTTTCACCTGGTCATGGCACCAGGTGAAACCCCCCCACCCCCCACCCCCACTCTGAAGCACAATCCCCATGGCAACACAGCTGGCTGGACATCTGACCAGGTCCTGTTACTCTATTCCATAACACAGAATGAAAACATCACGGTCTTGCACTCAGGAAAATATGCCTCAGATCCACATTCCTTGTAAGGAGTCAGTTGCCTAGAAGTCCCTAAAAATATAAGAAAAACATCTGGCCTTCAGCAAGAATGGCCAGCAATAATCAGCAGCCTCTTCCTATTTCTACCTGCCTGCTTGGCAGCTGGAACCTGCGAGGACCCATTAGCTGTTGGAACTCAGTGCTGCCAGAGCCAAGCTCTGGAGCCGTTAGCACATGAGAAAGTTGAGTTTATTCTTTCGTAGTCTCAAGACTCCCACATAGCCATTCTCTAAAGCTTTGGGGCCAACTCCAAAAGTCTTCCAAGTGGTGCAGGCAAAACCCTTCCCCATTTCTAGTGGAGTCATGCTCTGTGCAGGCTGAGTCATAGCGCTACAACCATTAAAGGGACATTATTTACTCCAGCACTGAGGTGCTAGACACTCAGGGCTCTGGTAGTTGGCTCTTAAGGGGCCAGCCACACAAACAGCCTAGGTTTCACTGAGTGCCAACGGCAAACGGAATGGCTCCGAGAGATGAAACGCTTCCCAACCACTCTCTCTCGGGGACAGTAACCTTGATCTTCAAATGTTCATGCTGGGCATTTTTGATGTTGAAAACAATTAAATCACATGATACTAATATCAAGAGAGAAGGGGACCTTCAGATTACTGAGTGCAACACTTCTGAGGCATCAGCAAATAATTCCCTTTCCTATTCATTTGATGTCATTTTAGGTACCGCCTTATTTTATCATCCCAACAGTTCTAGAAGGCAGGTATGACGACACCATTTTATGGATAAGGGAAGTGCGGCTCTAAGAGGTGACCCGCCTTGTCCAAGCTCGCACAGCCAGTGAGAGAGAATGCAAGCTGAACGCCGAGCTTAACAACAGCCCTGCCCGAGGAATGACACAGTCCATCCACTTCCCTAGATACAGTTCATTTAAGCAATATCTAAAGACCGTCCAGAAGCTCTGTTCTTATATATGAAACGAATAAGGAAGACAAGAATGTTACTTTAGTTTGGTCCAAGTTCCAGAGGGAATTGAATATCTTATGCAGATCACTGGTGTTTTTCAGAATTTGTTCAATGAAGGTATCCCACTCTGTGCTCAGTTCTTCCTGAGAACGGCTCTACAACAGAAACAGCCTGAGGTCAACGTCTGAGATTTTGAGGGGCAGACTCTTTGGCAAGAATCTCAACTACTATGAAAACTGTTCTGACCTTCCTCCACACAGGAATCCCCACCCTCCCACTCAGATAACCCACCAGTCACAGATCCAGGGCACCTGCTGGGTAAGGGTGGCAGCAGGGCCTGCTCTCTCTAACCACCCAGGCAAGAGGAGAGGGGCTAAACACTCGGAATGACTGTGACCCATGGCACTGGGCACTGAGGCATCTGAGAGGGGCTCCAAGGGCCCTTGACCTTATCACTGCACATGATGTGTTTATGTAAAGTCTCACAGACCCAGAGGAATGCTGTGTTCTGGCAATAAGAGGCTCAACATTATATCCAATACCAATACCTTATAAGCCAGAGAAACAGGTCCGTTGTAAAAATTGAAGAATCCAATTAGCTGATCCAGAAACCGCTTGCAGCTGACATCAGGGAGCTCCACAGCACAGCCCAGGACCTGTCAAGAGGGAAATCAGGAAGACAGACATTTGTCTTTTCTTTAAGTAAAGGCCCAGAATCCTGGCATCCAGGGCTCTCTATAACCAGATCTCACTGGCCCATCAAAATTGGTCTTCTCCTGCCCCTGGGTCTACACCCTCCACTCCAGGCAAGCTGGTCTCCATGGAGAATAAGTACTTTTTGTACCTCTATTCATGCTGTCCAACCTGAAATGCCCTCTTTCTTCCTGTTCACCTGCCCAGGGCTTACCCATCCCCTCCAGTCCCCACCACAAATTGCAGCACCTCTGTGATGCTTTTTCTGGTAACACCAGCCAATGCTGACCTCTTTTCTGACCCTCGTACTGGTAGGACTACTATTGGGACATTGGATATTTAATCTGGGTTTCATTACAAACACTGGCCAGGACTCAAACTGTGGCACAAATGGCCGTCCCGTCTCTCCAGCTGGATGAAGTGCTTTGAGAGCAGAAACTGACTGCATCTTCACAGTCCTGGACCTCCGAAATGCTGACTGCAGTGCTGAGTTAGAAAGCAATCCAGTCATATGTTTAAAGAGCCTGAACAACTTCATATTATTTGACCCAGTAATTCTGCCTCTAGGAATCTATCCTAAGAGAATTATCAGAAATTTAAACTAATAAACCCAGACAGAAAACAAATTAACAACAACAACAAAAAAATCCCCTCTGAATGTTAGCCAGCAGTCCCCAACCTTTTTGGCACCAGGGACCAGTTTTATGGAAGACAATTTGTCCACAGACAGGGATGGGGGTTGGGGGTCAGAGCTCAGGCAGTGATGCAAGCAATGGGGAGCGGCTGTAAATACAGATGAAGCTTCGCTCACTTGCCCGCCGCTCCCCTCCTGCTGTGCACCGTCCCACCCCCCACCCCCAGTTCCTAAGTTTCCAGAGAGGTGGCCATGGAGCTCCAAGGTCCAGGGGTTGGGGACCACAGATGTAAGCAAGGTTCTTTGTTTTGTTCACAGATGTAATCCCAGAGCTCACAACAGTCTGGCACATAGGAAGTGCTTACTTCTTCCCCAAGTAATCTACAGATGCAATGCAAGTCCAATCATAATCCCACCAGCTTTTCCTTAGAAACTGACAAACAGAGTCTACAATGTAAATACAAAGGACCTAAAACATCCAAAGCTATCTTGGAAAAGAATAAGGTCGCAGGATTTATACTATCTGGTTTCAAGACATATTATAAAGCTATACAAATAAAGACAGTGTGGTACTCACATAGAATCTTCAAACAGATCAGTGGAAAAGACTAAAGAGCCCAGAAATAGACCCACATTTAAATGGTCACCTGTTTGATCTTAGGCAAAAGAGCCAAATGAATCAGTAGGGAAAGGAAAGTCTTTCCAACACTGAGGCTAGAACAACTACATATCCTGATTGAAAAAAGCAACCCTTGACTACTATTCACACCATTCACAAACATTAATCCACGACAGATTACAGACCTAAATTTAAAAGCAAAACTATAAAACTCTTACAAAAAAAACAATGGAGACTACCTTCTCCAATGCAGAAAGCAGTGGTTTCTTAGACAGGATCCAGAAGGCAGTAACCATAAAAGATAAAATTGAAAAATTAGACATCACTAAAATTAAAAACTTCTGTTCATCAAAAGATATCATTAAGAAAATTAATAGACATGCCAAAAACTGGGAGAAAATATTTTAAAAATATATATCTGGCAAAGAACGAGTATCTAGGATATAATAAAGAACAACAACTCAAAATAAAAAGAAAACTCAATTTAAACAATGGGCCAAGCTTTGAACAGACACTTGACAAAGGAAGATACACAAATGGCCATTGAACACGTGAAAAGATCTCCATATAATTAGTCACTTGGGAAATGCAAATTAAAACCAGAATGACATACCCCTACACATTCAGTAGAATCACTAAAATTAAACAGACTGACAGCATCAATGTTGACGAGGATGTAGAATAACTGGGAATGTAAAATGCTACAACCACTTGAGGAAAAGGTCTAGCAATTTCCTATAAAATCCAAAATATACCTACTCTATGACCCAGCAATTTCATGCCTGGATATTTACCCAGGGGAACTGAAAATATATGTCCACAAAAAGACTCGTATAGGAATGTTCCTTGGAGTCGTATTCTTAATACACCAAAGTGGACACAGTTCAGGTGTCCATCAAAAGGAGAATGAAGAGCCTGTGATATACGTAGACAATGGAATACTGTTTGATAATAAAAAGGAATGAATACCAAGCCATGCAACAACATGAATGAATGTCCCAAACGTTAAGTGGTAAGACAGAAGCCTGTAAGGCATGTAATTTAACATGTGTTATGTTCTAGAAAGGCAAAACTAATCTGTGGCAGGAAAAATTAAGAACAATAATTGCCAAGGATGGGGGTAGGGTAGAAATAACTGGGGAAGGATGTCAGGAAGCTTTGTGAGCTAATGATAATATTATCACATATATTTTTTTTTTCTTTGAGACAGAGTCTGACTCTGTTGCCTGGGCTAGAGTGCCGTGGCGTCAGCCTAGCTCACAGCAACCTCAAACTCCTGGGCTCAAGTGATCCTCCTGCCTCAGCCTCCCGAGTAGCTGGGACTACAGGCATGCTCCACTGGCTAACTTTTTCTATATATTTTTTAGTTGGCCAATTAATTTCTTTCTATTTTTAGTAGAGACGGCGTCTCGCTCTTGCTCTAGCTGGTTTTGAACTCCTGACCTTGAGCGATCCTCCCACCTTGGCCTCCCAGAGTGTTAGGATTATAGGCATGAGCCACCGCACACAGCCAATATGCCACATCTTGAAAGAGACTGATGTCTAGGTGTATCATTTCTCCAAATGCATCAAATGGTACACTCGAGGTCTGTATATTTCACTGTATGTAAATTTTACCTCCAAAGAAAATAGGAACCACAAACCAACATTGAACCCTAGTTAGTGACATGCATGATGAAGTATTTGCGGATGGGGGAGGAGTACGCTAATGCGTGCGACGCTAAAAAGCATAAAAAAAATCTGGATTGAAGAGAGGATAAAGGGATGGATAAATAAATACAGGATAAAGCAACTATAATGTTAATTGAAGAAATAAGGGGGTATATGAGTATTTGCTATAAAATTCTTTCAACTGTATGTTCAAAGTATGTTAGAAAATTTTTGTAATATATGTTGGAAATAATACCTACAAAGTTAAATACACCACCCCACCCTTAAGCATCACTTCATCTCAGAAAGCCTTAAAATAGACGTAGGCAAGGGAAAATAGCACTTTAGATGATATGGCACTACTAGATATAAAGGAATGGTTTTTTATCTTTTTTTTTTTTTTAAATAGGTTCTTGAAATCTAACATATATCTATCAATGTCGTTTTTGGGTCAATTCTCAGGAAGTATAGAGAGTATAGAAAAGAAAAAGATGAAGATAAAAACTCAATTACACAGAAGAAACAGAATTTCCCCAGGTTGGGGAAAATTACAAAAGTCTTACAAAAAAAAGAGAGAGAGGGAGAGAAACCAGCCATGTGCAAGGCAGGCTATGTTAGAAAAGTTTTGAAGCGCACTCAGTTATAACAGGCACCCACAGACAGTGTCACAGGAAGTATGGATGACTAGACAGTCTAAATTCAAGAGCCACAGAAAGTGCAGCTTTCTAAACTTTATCATCACAGCCCTTCAGCACTGACTCTGCCTGTTCAGCTTACCCAAAGGTGATCTCCATCAACCTTTATGGCGAACTTAAGTCTCTGCAGACGAACGAGAGCGGGAGGAGAGCCGGAGATGTCAGAAATACAGCGGACAACTCCGGCAATCTGTCCACAGAGCAACTCTTGTTGATCGAGCAGGGTCTGCGGGGGAAGGAGCACATTGCAGACAGGAAGTTGAAATTCTTCAACTCTGGCATTATTTCTTAGAGCAAACTGAAGCCCCCAAAGCCAAATTGAGTCTATTGCCTGTTTTTTATATGACCCATGAGCGAAGAATGGTCTTTGCATTTTTTAATAAGCATTATAACAACAAAGAAGAATACATGATGGAGACTGCGTGTGGCTTGAAAAGCTGAAATGTTTACTGTCCAACCCTTGACAAAGTTTGCCAACCCCTGCCTGGGACAACTGTGAGAGAACAATTGAACACGTGAGATGATTGCGCAGAACATATTTTTGCTCCTAGGATCACAGGCTCATGCTTGAGCAGAAGCATGAGCCTTTCATTCCTATTCGAATCCCCTGCACGGAGTGGCCAGACTGGCCCAGGTTAATCCGAATTTCCCAAGTCGGCATGTAATCACATGAGTTAATGCATGGAACCTTCCAATCAACCTCAGCCTTAACTAAACCATGGGACAGCCAGACATTACGTTACGTGATACAAGAGAAAACACACCCACCACATAGGAAGAATCCTTGCCTCAAAGCACTGAACTTGAACCTAATATCAAGGTTCTAGATCTTACTACTAATTTAAAGTAAATACAATGGATAAAAGACATAAAATGACACCACTGTGAGGAAGTAATTAGCCAAATCCAGAGTGTGGGATATTCTAACATTCTACAAATGACCTGGTTTCTTCAATAATTCAATGGCATGGGAGGATGAAGAGTGTTATAAAAAAAGACTTAAAATACAAAATAACCAAATAGAATATGTGAATGTTATTTGAATCCTGATTAGGAAAATGAGAGAAAGAGACAGAAGGATGGAAGAATGAGTGGATGGATGGATGGAAGGAAGGACAGACTAAGTAACATCCAAGTTAACAAGGAAAAATTTGGGGTTTTTTTTTTTTTTTTTTTTCTTTCAGAGACAGGGTATCCCTCTGTTGCCCAGGCTGGAATGCAGTGGCATGATCATAGCTCACTGTAACCTCGAACTCCTGGGCTCAAGCAATCTTCCTGAGTAGCTAGAATTACAGGTACACGCCACCACACTCAGAAATTTTAATTTCTCTAGAGACAGGGTCTGGTTATGTTGCCTAGGCTCGTCTCTAACTCCTGGCCTTAAGTGATCCTTCCAGCTTGGCCTCGAAAGCACTGGGATTACAGGCATGAGCCACTGCACCTGGCCCAAGAAAGAAAAATTTGAATATAGTCTGAGTATCAAATGATATTAAGGAATTATTGTTGCTAATTATTATAACTTTTATTTTATTTTTTTTTTGAGACAGGGTCTTGCTCTGATGCCCAGGCTAGAGTGCAGTGGCCTCATCATAGCTCACTGCAACCTTAAACTCCTGGGCTCAAGCGATCCTGCTGCCTTAGCCTCCTGAGTAGCTAGGACTACAAGCTTGTACCACCACACCTCACTAATTTTTCTATATTTTATAGAGACAGCGGTCTCGCTATGTTGCTCAGGCTGGTCTCCAACTCCTGGCTTCTAGCAATCCTCCCACCTCAGCCTCCCAAAATGCTGGGATTACAGGTGTGAGCTACCGTGCCTGGCCTAATTATTGTAACTTTTGCTAGGTGTGGTAATGTTTAAAATAATGTCCTTTTCAGTTAGAGATGTTACTCGATACTGGCAAGACGACACAACATCTAGAATTTGCTCCGAGGGAAAGAAAAAGAGAGAGGAGGTTAGGATGGGTCATATAATATTGGCAAAGTGTGGATAACTTTTGAAGCTAGATACTCTCCTCTCTACTTTTGTATATGTTTGAATAAAACTTTTAAAATGAGCCGATCAAAAAATTGGGGGCAGGGGAGGCAGACAAAAAATCATGATGGAGACAGACAGCTGGAGATGACAGAGGTACCGAGCTGCCTAGGAGTTTTAAGACCAGAACAACAAGAAATAGCACAACTAGGGATAAGACAGTAGAAATGTCAAATGCCTCGATCAGCCAAAGAAAACTGTCCTAGTCTAAACCCTATACTTATGAAATGCTACTACTGGGAGGCAAAGGGATGGATCCCCACTAACAATAAAACACTGTGTGGCTTACCTGGGAAGGATAAAAATAGCAAATGCCAGCTCTTGTTGGATCTCCTTCTTCCTTTACCTTGGAACCATCATAAAGAAAAAAATAGTTCCACCTGGCAAGAGAACAGAATGGAGCCATGTTTCCTTTCATCCAGTGATCACTGAGTTTTAAAACATCGCTTCCTCTTTCCCAGTCTGAGGAGGGCTCATTACTGTGTTTGAAAGCCTTCTGGTGAACCCAGAGGAGAAAGGACCCCAGTAGCTACAAATACATAAAACCATTTCATAAGTACAGGAGAGTGGAACTAAAAATATGCCTCTATCCAGCTGTCAGACCATCTGCCCGAAAAGACATGAGTAGCTAGCTAGAGGAAAAACGGAGCGCCCACAATGACTGCTCTTACTGGAAACACTGAACCTTAACTGTACAACCACATGGCCTGATAACACTGTCTTTTAAGGCTCTGATGACAAAATAAGTCAGGGGTGTCTCTGAGGCACTCCTCACAACTGCTGAGTCCAGAGATCTCCGGAAACAGCCCTTCTAACCAGGAGGAATTCATGCATTCACTTAACAAACATTTACCGAGGGTCCGAAGTGTGCTCTGAGTTTGCCAAGCAAACAAGCAATTTCAACGCCGGACAGTGAGTCTACAAAAGGGGAAAAACAGGGGCCTAGAAGCGTTTACAGAGAAACACTGAACAACTCTCTGCCAGTCCAAATCTCCCCAAGAATCACTCAAGCATGCTTGCTCATCAACCTCCTCCCCATTCCCTAGCCCCAGAGAAATCTTTCTTCTGAATTTCCATAACCCTCCATTTTTCCCTCAAGACTCTTACAGACTACTCTGCAGCATAATTATAATTTCTGAATATTATGATGATTACCTCTTTAAGATCACAAAGCAAACTCCCCAGAGGCTGGGCCTTGGTTTTACTTCTGCATCTCCAAAATCATATTTATGAGGCTGTAGCACAAGGAAGAATGGGACCACTTAGTCACCTGCGTGCTTCTCCTCTAGATTGATGGCTTCTCCAGCCTCCCTCCCTGGCTTCTACCTCATCTTCTGGGTAACAAGCACCACTCTGTCTCTGGCATGGTCTGCTTTCCCTGAGATCTAGGGGCAGACGTGCAACTGGCTGCAGGACAAGTCCAGAGCAAAAAGCCTCAAAAAAGTTTCAAAGCCAACTCAGAAACTTCATGCTGGCTCTGTCCTTCCCTTTCCCTGCGCTCCCTGAATGAAAGTCCCCCTGCTCACACAGGCACACAAAAGAAAACGTGGGTGTTTTTTTGGAGCTGCTCTATATTTTTTTTAATTCCGCATACACAACTGGTCATTAAATCCTGCAAACTCTAGTTAAACCATGCCTGTCGTTTTCATCTCCCTGATTAATGTTTGTTGAACCAAATTATAAGAAAGGATTAATCCACTTGAGGCTGAGAAGGGAACTGAGTTTCAGGCAAGCGTTGAGTAACACCCTTCAATTGCCAGTCTGGCCAAACCACTTCTCGCGGTGTAATTCTCAACTGTAACCATTCCTAGTCTCTCCAAAGTGAAGACAACACCGCCCACATTATTATCAAAGCTGGCTGCGTGACCCGGGTGTGGCTAGCTTCTCTATAATCTACCAGCAACGCCGGGCTTGTTCAAATACTGCAAGAGGTTTTCAAGGTTAAAATAGATTCGTTTTGGAGAGAAATGGCTCACATGCTTGATTCGGATGCTCTAAAGAAAATGGCATTTTTACTGTTTTCTTAATAAAAGCAAGATTTGCTTTTATTGGGGGCTTTGGGTTAATTGCAAATCCCCTGGCTGGGGATTTGCAATTAACCCAAAAGATGCCTGGTGAGAGCTAAACCGCGGATGGCCTGGATACTCACCAGGAGGCTGAATTTGTCTCTGTGGATGTGGAGGTGGAGGTGGAGGTGGCCATTTACTTAGCAGCCGTCCTCATTCTTAGCTTTTTTTTTTTTCCAGTATCACTTCTTTCTCCCCAGTTGTGGCCGTCACTCCGTCTCCCCAATCCAGTGAATCCAGACGTGGTAGGTTTAAGTGTTATCAGTCACAACTGCCACCTGCTCAGTTTTCATTTAGCATGAAAGTGTCACTTCCCTTCCTTGCAGGCCCTTCGGTTTCATGAATGCCTCTTCCACACCTCTTACAACTCTGAGAGAGAATATAATAAAGTAAGAGAATTCTAGCAGAAAAGTCAAGTCTACTAGGCTGGTTCCAAGAGCATCAGCGTGGCAGAATGACCTCTTCAAGTTCCTCTCCAGGAAGGCCCAAGGGGGAGATGAATGCTGGAGGCAGTATTCTGAAGAAATTTCTAGCTTGTCCACTTCAAAGCCATCCTGAAGGTTCTTTTTAAAAGTTTCGAAGCTTCCAGTCCAAACATCAGTGCCTTGACTCTGAAACAAACAAAACAGCTATTTCAGAAACTCATGAGGGAGCATGTGACCCAGCAGAGTTAAACAACTGGTATAATTCAAAGGAACTTTCTACAAGGGTGACACTGATGTTTCCAAATAAAAGCAGCGAACAAAAAAATTTAAAAAAGAAATTAAAAAGAAAGAAAGGAGGGTAGCAGAGACTTCAGAGTAAGGGCCTTAGTTTCTCTAACAGTTATGGTAGACACATCACGAGCCTCACAAAAGATAATTTAAATAACTACTGTGAAAACACTCAGGGCGTTAAAACAGCGATACAAATAAAGCAGCTGCTATAGTAATAACGGAACCCTAATTAGGGAACTGTCACGGTAACAGCCCAAAAGCAATCTGAACATGCAGGATTCCAGAGCTGGGCAAGTTTCTAAAAAACAAAAAGAGAACTTTATCAAGCGGCTTTCAAATTCCCACAAGACAATTCAGTATATCATGGAATTTCAGAGTCAAAAGAGACCCTGGAATCATTTACTCTAATCCTTATCTCTTGCACTCTCCTCCAAAAATTACCTTCATTGCCTCTGCCTTACTCCCTCCAGAGATGGGTGGTTCACAAATTTATCCTTCTACCAAACTAAAATCTGCTTCCCAGTAATCTCTGCTCACTGGTCTCGATAATACTCTCCAAGAAAACTCAAGACAAGGTCTCATCCTTCCATGTGACATCCCCTGGGTCACTTTAAAACTGTATTCCTACTGTCACTTTCTTCAACCTTAGCAACATGGTCTCACGCTTGCTCACAATTCTGCCCTCTGTGGGAACACAATGCAGTTTGTTAAAATCTCTTTGGAAGAGAGAACTCCCTAGAGAGGACCCCCCTCAACCTTTGATGGCCTCTGAAATCTCTATTATTCTCAGCTCTAGGTATCTTGGCCTGGGCCTCCATAGGATCATACTCATTGTATTCCACAGGGCATAACCGGGAGCCGGCGGAGGGGACATTTCAGTTCCTGGAACCAAGAACAGCAGCCCAAAACCCCTTATCCCTTGTCATCAGAGAAGTGGGCCCCACACTGCCCAAGTCCACTCTCTTATCTCTGAAAGGTCCAGTAGAGGCCAGTAATGACCCCGGGGTAGGGGCAGACGTCAGGATGTGACTAGAAAAGGCTCTGAGAGCCTGGGAAGTGGCAGCGACGACCAGGAGGGAGGGGGTGTCAAGAAGCGGCTTGCAAAGGCCTTGGAGCGGCGGCAGTGGTGGAGGAAGTGGCTTCAGTGGGGCAGAACGGCCGGGAAAGGGGCGCTAATGGCTGCGAAAGGCCGGGAAGCTGCCAGACACGGCCCCCAGGCTGAGGAAGCGATGGGCACCCGCGTGCGGGCTCTGCGAGGTGCCCGTCCCCAGCTCCCGGGGACTGGGAGGAGGCGGGCACAGGCCCGGGGACCCAGCGCAGCCCGGGCTCTCGGCGGTGTCCCGCCCCTCGGGGGGTCCCCGCGCCTCCGAGCGCCGCCCACCCACCAGAGTAGCCAGGCAGCCCGGTGCTCGGGGTTCGGGACCCTGGCCCCGCAATGTGGGGCGGCGGCTGGGTCCCCGAGACTCCCGCCCAGTACCTGCGCGCGGGGTAGAGAACCTCTCGGTCAGGCGCCGCCCCGCCTACCGCCCTATATAGCTCCCGGCGCGGGGCGATGACGTCAGGGCTGAGCGCGTCGCGCCGATGACGTCAGAGGTCAATGGCGGCCGCCGCGGCGACTGCGCTAGACCCGTGGCGGGCGGCGGCTCCGCGGAAGAGGCGCTCGGCTGCGCGGCGGCCGCGGCGAAGGGAGGCGGCAGCCCGGGACCCGGAGACCGAGCTCGAGGCGGACAGCGGAGTCGTGCTTCGTCGCATCCGGGAGGCTGAGTGAGTGAGGGGTCGGTGCTGGTTCGAATCCTCGCGCCCATGGGCAACTCTGAGCCTCAGTCTCCCCATCTGTAAAATAGGGATATACTGCAAACCCTCTAAGGGGTTATTGTGAGGATTTAACGGAGGTAATAAGCTCATTACAGGTCTGGATCCATTAGGTCTGGATTATATTAAGTCGTCAGTAAAGGCTGTCTTTCTATTGCAGTCATAGCTGTGTGACCTTGGACAATTTGTAATCTCCGTGCCTTGGTTTTCTCATCTGTGAGATGGGAATGAAAATAGTGTTATAGTCCAGAACGCGAGAAAAGACCACCTTAACACCAGATTAGACCAGAGTGATCAAAATTGGAGTTTATTCAGCCGGCTGAGCATGCTCTCCACCGGCTCTGGGACAGGTTTTCAGAGAGCAGCAGCGAGTCAGCAGAAGCCGGCCCTTTTAAAGGAAAAAACCACACTCCAAAAATATCTAATTAAGCAAGCACAGTTACAAAAGCAAAGAAAAGCATTAATCTTAGCTATGACACATTTATTACCTTGTTTCAGCACCATGGTGGGGAGTTGAAGCCTTGAGGTGAGTTTTTAGGAATTACTGATTGCAACTAAGGCTTAATTTGAAACAGGATGACTACGGTTCATCAAAACATATTTTATGTTTTGTGTTCTTAGCCAGAGCGCATCCTACTGGGTACACGAAGCAAGTCAGGCACCTCAGGGGCCCGGGGCGTTTCGACCGTGGACCAGTGGCTCTATCTGGTGGGCAGATGTGCTCAGCACCCCCGCCCTTCTATGTCTTTTCTAAACTTAATCACTTTAGCAGGTGCGAGATGGCCGGTCCAGAGTCAGATAAGGGTCAGCTGAAACTTTTCTGCTTTCTCTCTTAAGTAAGCAAACATAGTTCAAAAGCTAATGGCCAATTTTATTTTCTGCTCGTGGCCCCTAGGCCCTAACAAATAGCACCTACTTAGGCTTGTTTTGAGGATTCAGTTAAGTAATGAATGGAAACCCTTTCCTGGCATGTGGTAAATGCTGCGCCAGTGTTTGCTATTAATATTATGCAAACGTTGGTTATTGCTGCTGATGTTAACAGGAGGGAAGCAATGCAAACACGTTATTGTTATTTTCAATCGTTTATCAGTTACCTTACGCGTGGCACAAGCTTAAGCATTCTGCACTCTGTTGATGTTGAGCGTCGCAGCCATGCCAGGATCCTGGTAGCTCGCAAAGAGACAGATAATGTATGGAACCAGGTTTCAAACCCAGGTCCTTATAACTGCAAAACCTGTGCTTCCAGCTGTCCAGTATTTAGGACTCTCCCACGCCAGATGCCCCTATTCCTTGCTCTGTACCTTAGAAAGTACATAGTGCCTAACACAGAGGAAGCACTCAATACGTGTTCCCTACTGTTGCTACTTAGTATTGTCACCTTTATTTATTTGCAGTCCTGTTAAAGCTGAATACATTGCCTTAGTTAGCACTGCAGATCAGCATCTGAAGGGCCACCGCGAGAAAAAGAAATTAGACTAATTTTGTGTGCTCCTGTCCCCTATAATTAAGGTCAAGAGGCAGGGGTGACTCAGAGGTTACCTTTGAATGGGAAGAAGTTGCTGACCAGCTGGCTGAGCCTGAAAAAAAAAGCAGCAGCAGTTCTTTCTAAGCTCTCAGAAGGTGCCAATCAGAGTGAGTGTGAGTGAGGGTTAGAGAACTTTTAAGGCACTTTTTGTATCCCTTGACATTGTTACTATTTCCTCAACTTTTTCAGTATCCCCCAGGAGCTTCCTGCTTCTCCCAGCACCCTGAGTAGGGAGGGATCCAGCACTTCACGTGCTGATCTGTGCACACACCCACCAGCTGACAAAGAACTTCTGTGTACCTTGTCACTTTCCCTTACCCTCTGTGGGGAACATGGGACAGCCTCTGGGCTGATATCTTTCAATTCTCTGTACTTCTCTCCGAGCCCTCTAAACTCTCTCTGGCTTATGACTTGTCAGTTTAAATCCAGTTCATTTTAATTCACTCTTTGCTTGGTTTTGATCTAGGTTTGTGGAAACCAGTTGCCTTGAATAAAGAAAGCCCAGACACTTGGTTTTGTCTCTTTTTGTTTGTTTTGTTTTTTTTTTTTTTTGAGACAGTCTCACTCTGTTGCCCAGGCTAGAGTGCCGTGGCGTCAGCCTAGCTCATAGCAACCTCAAACTCCTGGGTTCAAGCGATCCTTCTGCCTCAGCCTCCCCAGTAGCTGGGACTACAGGCATGCACCACCATGGCCAGCTAATTTTTTTCTATGTATTTTTAGTTGGTCAATTCATTTCTTTCTATTTTTAGTAGAGACGGGGTCTCGCTCTTGCTCAGGCTGGTTTCAAACTCCTGACCTTGAGCGATCCTCTTGCCTCGGCCTCCCAGAGTGTTAGGATTACAAGCGTGAGCCACTGTGCCCGGCCTCTATCT
>CAUYRT010001354.1:0-60391 GCA_963574885.1 Lepilemur ruficaudatus
AGCAAGAGCGAGCGAGACCCCGTCTCTACCATAAATAGAAAGAAATTAATTGGACAACTAAAAAATATATGTAAAAAATTAGCCAGGCATGGTGGCGCATGCCTGTAGTCCCAGCTAATCGGGAGGCTGAGGCAGAAGGATCGCTTGAGCCCAGGAGTTTGAGGTTGCTGTGAGCTAGGCTGATGCCACAGCACTCTAGCCCGGGCAACACAGTGAGACTCTGTCTCAAAAAAAAAAAAAAGAAAAGAAAAAAAGGTATTTAAGAAAAACACGAAACAAGAGCTCCAAAAAGTCTGTTGTCAAGGAAAATGGAATATGTCCTTAAATATAAAACATGTAAATACATTATTTGTGTAATTCTTTTGGGTCATGCTCACAACTTATTTAATTGTAGTACATTTGTCAAATTGTGGGGTTTTAAAAAATCATTACTATCATTCTTAATTATTTTAAGCCAACACTGGACCAAAAATAGTCACAGATGAAATCTAATTTTATAGAAAAAGCTTAAATAAAATTTTAATTGAACAGCAGACCATAAAGAATTATATATTTTGCCTGGTAGATGTCTTATTAGGAGTCAAATTTTGAATCTTATCCACAATTTTTTTCAACCAGATCTGCCCATATGAATTTTCCTTATGCTGGGAAAAATTTTATAAGACTCTGCCTCCTTTATATTTATTGCGAATCTACTCTAATTTTAGAATAAGAATTTCTTCCTCTTTTAAAGCAAAAAACTATGGATTGCTCTTTTATCTGCATTTGTGTCTCTCAAAATACGAATGTTGAATAATCCTAAAGGCAAGGGCCTAACAAGCAGAGAAATACCTTCATGGCCTTCTTTTTTCAAAGAGCACCTTGGTCAACAGACTTAGAAACATATAACCCTTCCTATGTTGTTTAGTGGAAAAGTTTGCCCTCCTGGAGCATTTCCTTCCATTGAAAAGTGAGACCTTGTTACATATTTTCTAAACTTCCATAATGCATTAGGCAGCAAACAGAAAATGTAGTAAGGGGACTTGGCCTCTGATGCAAAATGTGAAATAAATAAACATTTTTAATACCTAATATGTATGTATTTCCACACTTACTTATCAGTATTGATACTAATACGATAGTATATTAATAATTTTCAAGGTGAAATTACTCAAAAATTTTAGAATATTTAGGATGATTTTATTTTATGAATGGCTTTATTTTATAAAGCCTTAAATTTAGGAACTTCAAAAAGAAAATCCTAAGCTATAATCATTTGTAGTCTTACAGATTTTGAACCATAGATACTTGGAGTCTCAAAAACGATATTTTACTCAAGTTGTGATTTTTGTGCAAAAGTATTACCCTTCTGAAAACAGAGAACTGTTGTTTAATCAGCAGCTACACAACTCATGGATAATCAAATTAGAGAACTAAAAAAACTGTGCAGAGTCATTTAAAGCATTTTCATTAGTGCTTATTGTGAGGCTATTTTTTAAAACTTTGTGAGAAGAGAAGTTTACACACTCCCTAGAAACTTCTTACAGTAGCATATTTAATTAAAACAGCCTCGGAAATCTTTATTCTTACTTAAATATGTCATTTTGTGATTTAAACATGTTTCATATTCTATTCTGAGGACACACTAAAATTGAGTGGCCTCTATGAGATAGTAAAACATTATAATGAAGCTATATTGCTTAAGATTGTGTGGTCCTGGCACAATTTCAACTGCAACGTAAGTAGGACAGAATAGTCCAGAATCAGACCCCAGTCTGTATGGATTTAGTATATAATTTGTTGCATCATCCGTGAGTGGGAAAAGGATGTTTTAATCAATATGTGATTGGAACAATTGTAATAACTGATTGTTAATTTTTAGTCTCCTCTGTCATTTTTTTTTTTTTTTTTTTTTTTTGAGACAGAGTCTCACTCTGTTGCCTGGGCTAGAGTGCCATGGCATCAGCCTAGCTCACAGCCCTCAAACTCCTGGGCTCAAGCAATCCTCCTGCCTCAGTCTCCCGAGTGGCTGGGACTACAGGCATGCGCCACCATGCCCGGCTAATTTTTTTTACATATATTTTTAGTTGACCGATTAATTTCTTTCTATTTATAGTAGAGACGGGGTCTCGCTCTTGCTCAGGCTGGTCTTGAACTCCTGACCTTGAGCTATCCACCCACTTCGGCCTCCCAGAGTGCGAGGATTACAGGCGTGAGCCACCGCGCCCGGCTCCTCTGTCATTTTTTACAGAGTTAATCACAAAGAAACTAAAGAATTAAATGTAGAACAATGAAATTATGAAACAAGTAGAAAATACAAATTAATATTTATTAGCTTTTAGAATGAAAAAGGAAACTGAAATATAAAAGCAAGGAAGAAGTCACAAAGGAAAAAGACAGATTTAACTAAATACAAATAAAAAACAAAACTTTCTGGATAAAATACACCACATACTAAAATTAAAACTTAAAAATCACACGGAAAACTTATTTTCAATAAATTTAAGAAATGACAACTTAGGATTACTATACCTAATGTAAAAAAAAATTATTTCAAATTAGTAAGAAAAACACAAACCCCCTAGTGGAAAAAAATGACCTAAGGTCACAAATAGGCAATTGACAAAAGATGGAGTAAAAATTGCCAGGAAATTATATATGAAAATATATTCAACTTTACTAATAAATAAAATTACATTTTTATCTAACAGATTAGCAAATCATACAAAACGGTAATATTAAATGGTTGTGTGATAAGATAGGCCCTTTAGTACATTAGTGGTAGGAATTTATGAGATTTATGGGGAAAAAATGGGCACTTTTTATCAAAGTCCTCAAAAACATTCATACAATTTAACCCAGTGGTCCCAGTCCTTGGAATCTATCTAAAGAAATATAGGCCAAGATTTGTATATAAGGAAATCAACAATGTTATTTATCATTTTGAAAACAAACTAAATATTCAATAATAGAGGAATGGTTAAATGAATTTGTTTGTACCTCTACCAAGGCAGTCATTAAAAATCTTACTTTTGAAGAATATATAATGGTAAAGGTAAAAAACAGTCCCCAAAACTTTATTCATTTCATACATTACAATTTTGTAATTACAGGTGCAATTCTGTAAGTATGCGTATGTTATATTTTACATTGATTATATTTCCTATTGATATTTACACAGTCATGCATTGCATAATGATGTTTCAGTCAACAGTGGACCACATATGTGATGGTGGTCCCAAAAGATTATGATACCATCTTTTTACTGTACCTTTCTATATTTAGATACATTTAGAAACACAAATACTTACCATTGTGTTACAATTGCCTACAGTATTCAGTACAGTGATATGTGGACAGGTTTGTAGCACAGGAGCAATAGGCTGGCTATTCCATACAGCCTCCATCTGTAGTAGGCTATACCATCTAGGTTTATGTAGGTACACTCTGTGATCACACGATGATGAACTTGCCCAACAACACATTTCTCAGAATGTATCCCATCATTAAATGATACATGACTGCATATCTGTATATTGATTATAATTTTATAAGTATCCATGCATTATAATTATATTGATCTTTTATGTTGATTGTATTGTATTTTCTATAGATAGAAAAAAGACTAGAAAGATATAAATGTTAATAGCAGTCATCACTGAATATTGGTAGTATGGAGTATTTATTTTGTTTTTAGTAACTTATTTTCTATAATGACATACATAGTATTTTACATGTCCATATATTATTACATGCCCATGTATTATTTTATTCAGAAAAAATATTCTTTTAAAATTGAAATGTATGTTATTTCTAGTTCCATTATTAATCAATGCTAGAAGGTATCCTATACACAGAAAAAAACTTTTAAGTCTAGCTAATTTGTTCTAGATACAGAGAGCAATAATGCATAGAGTAAATCTTTTCTGTACTGGAGCATGGGCAGTACTTATGCATTGCTTTTATTGCAAATGTGTTCAGTAGCAGCTGTCCTGGAGAATCTGCTGGTTGTGAGGAGGTGAGGGGGCTAGAAGGATCATTTAGGAGGTGAGCAATAGTAGAGCCACATCACTTGGCTCAAATGAAAGGGCCTTTCCAACACACGTGTCCAAACACACAGAAAATATGCATTACTTACACGGGACAGTTTATTCAATGATAGTTTATTTTATTCTCTAGAGTATGGACTTCACTAACAGGGAACATTCCAGGTATACATCTATTAACAAACTGGAATGTGAGAATGAAAGGCTCCGAAGTGATCTTGCAAAACTTCACGTCAATGGCCAATCAACATGGACTAATCAAAACACCTATGAAGAAACAGGAAGCTATGCCTATCAAAGCCAAGTGAAAATGGAAAAAAATGATGATAGGTATGTGGCTCCATTATATAAGGACATAAGTTTAAAAACATTTAATTGGAATTTATTTTTAAAGAATCCAAATTATAACTTTATACATTTTCTCTTTAGTTGTTTAAAATTTACTTTATAGTGATAATGCAGTAGGCTAGATACATTGTTTTATAAGAAATTCTGTGTTGTCAATGGTTTTCAAAATATAGTAGTGAAATAGGCAGAGTGTTATAGTGGAGTTTTGTTTGTTGGTCACTTCAGACCATTCTTGGAAGCTGATATGGTATCCAAAATATACAGATAAGTAATCTTAACTTATTTTTGATGTCATGAGAACAGAAAAAACTAGCCTTTAATATATTAGGTATATTATTTAAACAAAATAGAAATATAGGTGAAGATGTCACCTCTCACCTTCAGTAATAGAGACACTTTCTATCCTCTTGGCACTCTAACAGTGGCAACAAACTGTTGGTCATTTTATAGGGAAGGAATCTATAGAAGTATAAGAGGTTTGTCCAGGTAAAAAGAAGTATATGGAAAATCAATATCTCCTATACACATTATTCCAATGCTCTTTAAAATTTAAATATTAATATGTCAACCATAAAAATAGGCTAATTTACTCATTTTTTAAAAAGATGTATGGAGTCAAAACTGTCTCTGAAGGTCTTTCACTGTTTTTCCAAACTTGGAAAATGCTCCACAAAATAAACAAGTGGTGGCAGTGGTGGCAGCAGTGGCCATATAAAAGCAGCATAGGGGGAGTGGAAGAGGTCACTGGGCCACAGGCATGGACCAGTTCTCTGTGAATGTGCCCATGGGAAAATCTGTCCAGCGGGGTCTAATCTTGATTTGGGTATAAGAATATATTTTCTAACATAGAATAAGTAAACACTTTACAAAGTGTTTCCCTACTACATGGATTCAGTTCTCCATAGGTCAAATGGTGACTCCCATATACTGTATATAGTTTCCTCACTGCACAAGAAAAGCAGACCCCTAAGGATGCTATAAAGGGTCTTCCTGCCGACGTTAGTCACTGATCTGTGCTGAGCACCCATTGAGTACAGAACACTGTGTCCTATTCTTGCTAGTTGGGAATAACTTTTAAAGCTTTAGACAAAAATACCAGGTGTTGCTATTCAGACAAAAAGACAGTTACCTTGCTTTTTATTATTTTTAAAAAGTGTTTTTATTGTTTGGACAGCCCCCTTTTTTCTCTTTGTTAGGCAGTGCAGAATGTGTTAAAAGTGTCCAACAAAAACAAGACAGTAGGGGACACAGAAAGCAGCATAAGAGGTAAAATGCACAGCAGGAGCTTATCTTAATAAGCAGTTTAGACTGCTATTCCTGCCACAAAGCCTGTGTCCTGCTAGTTTCATTTGTTGAAAGTTTCATTAAATTTGTTTTAATGCCTCGTCTGATTTCAGTGTTCTCCAGTGACCTGGTTTTTAAAAGAAACAGCATTTCAAATGTTCTGAATAAATTATTACCACGTACAACTCACTATGGGAAGAGTTGCTGAGATGCAAGGACACTGTGAACTCACCACTGGAGAACTGTAGAGCAGATATCTCTCTATTCATTTTGGCACAAGAAAAATGAAATCTTTCTTTCCCTCATAGCACAGCTCAGTGAAGTCACATAGTAAAAGCTATCTATGTGTATATTTATTAGGCATAAATTAATTTAAAAAACACAAGTCATCTTTACATATCAATGGTTAATGCAATAAGGTCTTTTTTAACTCTTTTAAGAAGAAAAAAGCTTTTAGTTAAAGGTATATGAAGACAATGTGCCACAAAAATTGAAAGCCCATAGTCTAATTTTAAGACAATTCTTGCTTTTAACTGAGGACTATTTGTGTAATACGTTATTAACATAATCTTTCATTCACTCTGAAGCAACTCAATTTTGTTGTTTTTTCCTCCTATTCTAAGAGGTAAATTTTTAATGCTTACTCACTTAAAATGTGAAGCATTTTAGCATAGTCCAAAGCATTTGCTTTCCAATAAGATAGTTAACCAGCACTTTAAAAAAATTATGAGTGAGATGTAATTGAGTTTGGTGAGGATGTTTTGAATAACATTTTTAAAAATTAGAGTTTTGAAGTTTCAGGATAATTTACGAGCTAATTTGGAATAGTGCTATCTAGAGCTATTAATATGTAACTAATTTTAATGACAAATCAATTTTGTAATAAGTGGAGTTTTATCTCTATATAAGATACATACTTAAAAGTCAATTTATGTTTTTAAAATTTGTATCATGTGCTAGAAACATTTTAGCAATCACAAACATTAATCATTAAAATGATTTCAAGTCTAGCTAATAAATTAAGAGTTTCTAATACTAAAAAATCCACAAAGATGGCAGGTTTGTCATCACTACTCACATGATCCATTGTTGAGGAATCAGTAGTCATCTAGAAGCCAAAAGTGAGTAAAGAATGTTTCTCCCATGGTATTGCTCAAGAAGGCGCAAAACCTAGCAGGTTGACCACTTCTAGGCCAGGAAACAATGAGCACTCACAGAACAGGGAGTTTGCCAGGAGTGCTGGAAGGTGAGCCTAGGAGAAGGTAAATTAGCATAGTTTGGGAAGGTATCTTGTTCCATGCTAAGGGCGTTATCCTATGGCCCAGGGGAAATTTAGTGGAGGGACAGGATTGGATATACATGTCTGACAATGCTGAAAACTGTGGGAAATTGACACTAGTCTCAAGTGGGTAGAGTTCTACTCCCCAACAAAGCAACCAGGTCCTGCTCTCCTGCAAAATTAGGCAGCAGCCTTGGAGTAGGGCATGTGAAAAAGCTAATTAAACAGATCATCTTGTGAGAGGATATTAAAAGCTTTCTGAAATAATTTTTAAGATAGCTTTTAAATTGATATACATAGCATTTTATGCAAGGTGGTTTTATGAAGTATTTGAATAGTTATATTCTGAAAGAAGAACTTGTCAGATATAAAGATAATTTAAAACAAAAGTACTTTACTTTGTAATGTAGTCTTTCCTTTCGATCTCTACATTTTATTGATCTTACAATAAAAAGAATGTTCCTATATAAATTTTAGTAATTAATATCATAAAACTGTATCTATACATCCAAAGCAAAATGGATAATTAAGATAATTATTTAGATAATTTAAGACAGATAATACTTTGCCTGAAATCTCTGTATAACTGAGATTACAGAGAGGCATATATTTCTTGAATCACTTCTATAATTATCTTAATTTTTTCCAGTGTGCTTTGAAGTATAGAGAGTAGCCTCACTCAAGTTAAAAGGTTCAGCTAAAGATTATATGAAGATGTACTGTGCAATTGTTATAATTCTATTTGAATTGCAAGATGCTTCATCTTATTGTGCACATCATAAACCATGTTATTTCAATTTAATTTGCTGTTCTGTTTCCATGGTAATTATGGTTTGGGAAAATGGGTAAAAAAAAAGGATATATTTCAAGATAAGTAAAAATGGAAAACATGTTGTGTTTGTTTTTATGTACTAATTTACAGATGCCTCACTTAACTTTTATTGCTATTTGTATGCATAGTTTGAAAATGTTTGCATAACAAGAAAAAAGTCTATATAAATTATATAGTCTTTGGATAAGAACAAAGAAAAATAATTTGACTTTTTTTTAACTGTGTCAAAATATGAAGACATTGAAAATGGTTAATCAATACCCATGGGGAATTTGAATTATTAGTAAAAACAAATAATTTTAAATTGAAAAGATTTTTGTTTTGATGGTCTTTGATGATTTGATTATATCTAAACACCATTTTCATGAAGGATATTTGTTTAATCCCAAACAGTCTATACTGTTAGGAACTTTTTGTAAAATTTTAGGATAAATTGGTTTGTTTCTTTGCTTTATTATTCATTTGTTTAGTCAGCAATCCAAAATTTAAAATTTCACTGTTACTTTGTTCAGTCTCATCTTCTACCCTGTATTTTAGCACAAACAAATTCCATACTATGACTTTCATCCAAATTATGGGGTTTGAAGTCAAGAAAATCTGTTTTGGAGTCCAAAATCCAAAATTATCCCCTCTTTGCAACTTATTCTGATTCAAAAAGTAAATGATTAGATAAATAATTTAACTTTTAAGTCTTAGTTTCCTCACCTGTGGATGGGTTTTCACCTCATTAGGGTTATTTTGAAGATCAAATTAATTTAAAAATTATAATACATAATACTTACTGTTTACTATGTGCCAGACATTGTATTCTAAGTGTTTTACATGTATTAATCATTCAACTCTCATAACAACTCTTTTTTATAAGTGAGAAAATTAGAGTCCCAGAGAGAGAAAGTCATCTGCTCAAGGTACACAATGGATAAGTAGAGGAGCTTAGGCGATGATGTAAATTGAAAACATGTGATAAATTATTATACCCTATAGAAATTAGAGCTACCGTTTTACAAAGACTTGTTTTAGCATCAAAAAAAGAGTATAATTCTGTTAAGAAAGCCAGTAAGGTTAAGTGTAACAGAGAGTAGAAAAAGAGGATCTGTTTAGAACTCTCAAGGGCAGCTGTGTTACTGTTTTGAGATTTTTCTCAAACAGGCTCCATGTTATTTAATTAAATGGCAAAGAGATATAAAAGTCAAACACAGAAAAGGAAGCAATATAGGCAATAAGGATAGCGAAATATTTTTAACAACTAATGAGTTTTCTGCTTCATTTTTAGTCATTCTGTCTTTTAAGTAGAAATTATTCATCAGGAAAGTCATTTTCAAAGAAATACCCAGATAACAAGCTCAAACATATTGTTGTGTTTTCCCCCTATTTAGACATCTGAGAAATTAAAACCCTTAGCTACACAACATGTGTCCTTGGTAGCAACAATAACAACCATTTCTTCTCTTTTAGACTTAGCCAAGACTGTGAGCCAAACAGAAGTGCAACGCCTTCACTCCCATCTCGGACATTTCAGACCAAAGAAATAAGTCCTTTGGTTAGCGATGATGAACTATTCCCACTGGTGAGTTGCTGGTTGTTAGATTATTTTTTTTCCTTGAAGGGGTGATTACTTTGCTCTTACACTGATGCCAATATACTAATGTACACAGTGGTGTTTTGTTCTTATTTTTGTTTTTTAATGTGGCTCCTTGAATAGGACTCCAAGATGGGTCGGTGAGTCATCTAGCCATACCTATCTAGAGAAGGAAAAGACATCCATAATGTTTCATGAAGTATTCCAGTCAATGGTTATTAACCTCTAGTGCAGGACAGAATTCTTGATGCTTTTTTGAAAAACGCAAGTGCTTGGACCTCACCCCTGGATGTTCCGTGAGCTCTCTCAAGGATCTATACATTTTAAAGAGCTGCAAGTGAATTTTTGTACCTGTTTAAAAACATCTTTTTATTAACTCTGACATACATACAGACACATGTACAAATCAGAAATGCACAGCTTGGTGAATTATCACAAAGGGAAGACATCAATGTAACTACCACCCAGGTAATAAACAGGACGTTACCAACACTCCAGACACCCATTCATGTCCCCTTCCAGTCCCTACTTCTGCTTCCTCCCAAAGTAACCATTGTCCTGACTTTTAGCATTATCAGTTAGTTTTACCCATTTGTAAAGTTTATGTATATGGTATAATATTATATGTGTTCTTTTGTGTCTGGCCTCTTTTGCTCAACATTGTTTCTGAGATTCTTTACCATCCATCTTGTTTTATATGGTGGTAGTTTATTGATTTTTGTTTCTCTACAATAGTCTATTGTATTATATATAAATACCACACACAATCATACCCAGATTCATTTATTCATTCTACTGTTGATGGACATTTGAGTCAGTTCCAGTCTGGGGCTATTACAAATAATGCTGCTAAAAACATTCTTTTATGTGTCTTTTGGTGCATGTGTATACACATTTCCTCTGGCTATATACCTAACAGGGAATACCTGAGTCACAGGATGTGGATGTGGTTAGCTATAGGAGGCACTGCCAAACTGTTTTCCTAACTGTTTGAGCCAAAAAATACCCCAAGAAGTAGTGTGTAAGAAGTCTCCTTGCCCTATATTCTTTTTAACACTTGGTATTATAGGTCTCTTTAATTTTAGCCATTATAGCCAATTGTGGAGTAATATCCTATTGTGGCTTTAATTCATGTTTCTCTGGTGCCTAATGCAGTTGAATATCTTTTTGTATATTTATTGACAATTTTGATATCCTCCTTTGTAAAGTGCCTAATTTTCTGTTGGATTGTTTTTATTATTATTGATTTATAGGAATTCTTTATATTCTGAATATAAGCCCTTATTGGTTATATTGGTCTCACCTTGTATTAATAGAGTCCTGGAAGTAAGATTTAAGCTACTGTGGTAGAAAGGAAAGGTTTAAAACCATTAACTTTTGAAGTTTTAGAGATCTCTATAGCCCCGAAATGCTATTTTGTGTTCATCTCAATATAAATTGCCAACATTTAATAATTTATTAAGAATAAAATTTCATACTAATAAAGTAAACTAAATAAACTTTCTTGTAGCTGCAAATATTTTCTCCCACTCTTACTTGCCTCTTCACTTAATGGTATTTTTTGATGAACAAAAGTTCCTAGTTTTAGTAGATTCAAATTTATTAGTCTTTTCTTTTATGGTTAGTATTTTTGCTGTACTATCTAAAACTTTTGCCTCTCCAGGGTTATAAAAATATTATCCTGTGTTACAGTCTAGAGGCTTTGGTTCTTTACTTTTCATATTTAGATCTATAATCCAACTGGAATTAATATTTGCTCACAATGTAAGGTTAAGATTCTCGATCCCTTTTTCCTATGGAAATGTTGAGTTAACCCAGTAGTGCTGGAATACATGGTACTGAATTCACAGGTGCTATATTCACAATCATAATGACAGTTTGATTTCCTACTTTCAAATCTTTCCTCTTTTCCTTGCTTATTGTACTCACTGTGACCTTCAGAAAATGTTGAGTAGAAGTGATAAACTTCCTTTTCCCATTCTTAATTACAAAAAGAAAGCTTTCAGTATTTCACCATTGTATATGATATTTCCTGTAGATATTTTATAGATTTCTTTAAAATTGTTAAGGAAATTCTCTTTTATTCTAAATTGCTAGAAATTTTTTCATGACTAGATAGTGGTTTTTATCAAATGCTTTTTCTGTCTATTAAAATGACCATATAATTTTTCTCCTTTGCCTTGTTAATGGTGATGTTTTATCTTGATCTTAGATTGCCAACCTAACTTTGCATTCTAGGAATAAACCTCACTCAATTGCTGGAGTTGGTCTGTTAATATTTGGTCTAGAATTTTTTCTTTCTGTTCATGAGACAAATTAGCCTGTAATTTTCCTTTTCTGTCTTTTTCAGGTTTTGGTATCAGATTATGCTAATCTCATAAAGCAGGTGGGAAGAGTTCTTAATTTCAGTTTTAGTTTTCAGTTCTTGAATTTTCATTGGGTTCTTTTTTATAGTTTCCAGTTCTCTGCTGAAATTTTCTGCTTTGTGATTTGTTAAGTGTAATAATCAGTTTTTTGTTCTTTTTTGTTTTTGTTTTTGTTTTTTTGAGACAGAGTCTGTTGCCCAGGCTAGAGTGCTGTGACGTCAACCTAGTTCACAGCAACCTCAGACTCCTGGGCTCAAGCAATCCTCCTGCCTCGGCCTCCCAAGTAGCTGGGACTACAGGCATGTGCCACCATGCCTGGCTAATTTGTTTCTATATATTTTTAGTTGGCCAATTAATTTCTTTCTATTTTTTAGTAGAGACGGGGTCTTGCTCTTGCTTAGGCTGGTTTCAAACTCCTGACCTTGAGAGATCCTCCTGCCTCAGCCTCCCAGAGTGCTGGGATTACAGGCGTGAGCCACCACGCCCAGCCATAATCAGTTTTTTTTAAAGATATGTAGATTTTTCACCTCAGCAAGTAGATAGTGGTACTCTCAGCAATCACCTTCACTTGTATTCAAAGTATACTATGTAATTCTTCAGTGCCTCTTCATGATATACTAATATTGGATACAAACTACAAACACACAACAGAAAATATTTAAACTAGATGGGTTATCCCATGAATACTCTTCTGCTTTTCTGAAATCTATCACCTTCTATTGGTAGAGAATGAAAGTAAGATTTAAACTATCGTGGTAGAAGGCGAAAGCTTAAACTATTAACTTTTGAAGTTGTAGAGCTCTCTAAAGCCCTGAAATGCTCTTTTGTGTTCATGTTAATATAAAATGCTAACATTCTTTGAACAGAATAAAACTTCATACAAGGTTACAGCAGCATATTTTACTGGCATTTATATCATATCGCTTTCCTCAGCAAAGCATGTTACTACTTTTATCATCTAAGGAAAAAAGACAAGGGAATTTCAGTCAAGCATTATTTTCATGTTCCTAGGATTTGCAGAATGGGTGTAGAACTATTTAAGTTTAGATCTTGGTTTGGTAGTTGTTTTGTTTTTAAGGGGAAAAAAGATTTTTTAAAAAACTTCATACCGATAAACAAAATAAACTTCCTCATTTAAGTCAGGAGAATCCCTAAGGGCACTTGGCAAATTCTTCACCAACAAAACTTTGATCTTTAAGGACTCAAAGTAAGCGCATATTCCAGTCAAGCAATAGGAAAAAAGAAAAAAAAAGATGAGCTGCTAAATACTCCATGGTTCTAATATCAAATGATTTTAGGATTTTAGGATCATTAATTTGTCTCTGTTCAAGCATCGCCTCATCAGCGATACCTAAGCAGCCAGCCTACAACAGCACCTCCCCCTTCAGTCGCTGTCCCCGTGTCCTGCCTTTTCTTTCACCATGAGACAGTTTCATTTGTTTGCTTGTTTGTTTGCCTCCCTCCTCTGGAATGTGAGCTCCCGAAAGCAGGGACTTTTTCTGTTTGTTTATTGTGGTAACCCAACACCTAAAATAGTGCCTGGCACTAACAGGCAGATAAAAGATAAGCAAAAGTATCTGTTAATTTAATTTAATTGAACACTGGGTTTCCTTCCACCTCTAAAATTCTACATTACTCCTTTGAGGAATTCCTAACCTCCAGAGTAACCAGGAAAGAAAATTCTTGACTGTTCTAAGACTGGGCATGGGGAACTTAATCTGTGATGGAGGACTTAAAAGTTCTCTGGGAGACATGGCCCAACCCACTGTTCTGGGTCCAGTGGTTTCCAACCACTGCTATGTTTTGACTTCCACATCCATATCATTCCTACCAAGACCACTGTTAACCTTGTAGTTGCTAATTAAATGCACGCTTTTAAGTATTCATCTTCCTTAATTCTTTTTTTCTTGAAACCTTTATGTTCTCTAGCTTCTATGACACTATATTCCACTGATTCCCCTGCTGCTTTTCTTGTTACTCTTTCCTAGTCTGTTTCCAGGGTTCTCCCTCCTATACCTGTACCTTAAATATTAGTGTCATTCATTCATTCATAAAATAAACATGTATTAAGTACCCACTATATGTCAGGCTCTGTTCTAAACACATCTGTGGATGATATAGGGAAGTCTACGGTATGATGAAAAAAAAGAGGGAACTTCATCAAAGGATGAATGGATAAACAAATTGTGATATATACATTCAATGGAGTGTTATTCAGCCATAAAAGGAGCTGTGCCCAAAAATGCTACAATGTGGATGAACCTCAAAAACATGCAGAATGAAAGACGCCAGACACAAAAGGTCATATATTGTGTGATTCCATTTATATGAAATAGCCAGAATAGGTAAATCCATGGAAACAGGATGCAGATCTGTGGTTACCAGGGGCAGCAGGGAAGAGGGAATGGAGAGCAATGGCTTATTGGGTACAGAGTTTTCTTTTGGGATGATGAAAATATTTTGGAACTAGATAGAGGTGGTGGTCGTGCAACACCGTGAATGTACTAAATGCCACTGAACTGTTACTTTTAAAATGGTTAATTTTATTTTATGTGAATTTTACCTCAAAAAACAAAAAGAAAAAAAACTAGTGATGGGAAATAAACGAACAAATAAGAAAATGTCAAACAGTGATAAATGCTGTGATAAAAGGAAAACCCGGTAATGTGATAGGGACTAGTGGGAGTGAGAGATTACAGGTTGAGTAGCTAGGAAAATTATCACTGGTAGGGGGGACATTTAAGGCGAGGCCTAAACAATGAAGAAAGATCCAGACTTGCAAAGATCTGAGAGTTGCAGGTGAGAGAATGTTAAGACAGGGACAAGTTTGGCAGGTTTGAGAACCAGAAAAGGTGTGTGTTGGGGCGGGGAGCCTTCTGGAGCTTAGCAGGGAAGAGGCAGAATGGAATGAAAAGGAACACAGAAACAGGCGGGAGAAGTCCAGATACTTAGGCACCTGAGACCACGGGAAGGAGTTGAGATTTTATTTTAAAGCAATGGGAAGCCATTGTAAAGTTTCAAGTAGGGGAGTACTGATCTGTTTACTCTGTTTAAAATTATTTTATTCTGTTTAGTAATAAACAGATTTGCTTAAAATTTTTAAAAAGATATTTTTGACTGCTAAATAAAGAATAAGTTATAGAGGGGCAAGGGTAGAAGCAGGGAGAACTATGTAAGGCTATTTCAGTGGTCCAGGCGAGAGCTGATGATGCTGGCTTGGCGCAGTGGAGGCAGAGTGACAAGCTGGATCCAGGAAATATTCTGCAGACTACAACAGACTTGACGATGAATCAGATATGGGGCAAGAGTGGAAAAGAGGGAGCAAAGAGGCCTCCTGGATTTCAGCCTGAGCTTTGGGTAGAGACGGGGTTAGAGGCGAAATCATGATTTCTAGATTGGACATTTAAGTTTGAAATGTTTATTAGACATCCAAATGTAGATATTAAATAGGCAAGAGGATATGTGAATCTGGTATTCAAGGCAGAGGTCAGAGCTAGAAATACAAATATGGGAATAATCAGTGTACGGCTGGTATTTAAGTCTAGAGAATTGGACGAAAATACTTAAAGAGTATAAAGGAGAAATTATCCGGAGACAAAGCCTTGAGTCACAACGTTTAGTGGCCCAATGGGAATCTTCAAGGAGAGGGGGAGAGTTTGGGAACTTTTGACCTTGGGGCCACATGTGGCTTTCTGGATCCTTGAGTGAGGGCTTTTTACTAAATCTAAATTTTACAGAAATAATCCTTTTAATAAAGGAGTTTTTTCCGTGAAGTTTGGATTCAGTCGAGGGACTGCCCTTGGGGATCTGGAGGGCCACATGTGGCGTTGAGGCCGCAGGATCACCACCCCTGGGTGGGCTCAAGGAGGGACCAAGGTTCATTTGCAGAAGCAAAGTCATTGAGAAGGTAAGAAGAGATAGGACCCCAGTATAAGTGGAAGGATGAGTGTCTGAAACCGAAGGGTGGCCCAAAATATGGCTACAGATGCATATGGATGTGGAATGATGAGGGAGGAGGAGGCCAGGTCACCAGGTAATGAGTAGGACAGTGAACATACTAGGGCAGTGTGGTAGAGTCACCTGGCAGTGCTAACTGACCATTTGACATGAGGAATGTAAAGTGAAACTAGTCCATGTGGTCATTTAGTTCCCTGCTCCCCCTACCCCTGAACCTGTCTTCCCCAGCATTCAGCTGCGCAGATGCAGGCATGACCCAGGCATACGAGTCAGTTTAGTTAGGGATGGGTTTTACCTGGTAAGTAGGATAGAGACAGGATACAGGGAGGGACGAGCTGCTGAATGGTTATGATGATGGATGTGGACTATAAGTAATTAGAAGGGAAATGAGGAAGAAGATGGAAGTGCTGGAGTAGGAGCACAAGGCTAAATAGGCTGGAAGGAGAATGGGCAGGTTGCTTTCAATCTCAATTGGTGACTAATGCAGTGATCATTCCTGACGGGGTCAGACATGGCCATGGCAGTAGGTGCCTGAAATGCAGTATTTCCCAGGACTCCATTTTTAAACTTCTTTTTCTTCTTATTTTATATCTTGAATAATTTCATATCTTAAATAATTTCAATCTCATGGCTTTTTCATCTACAACTTCCAAATCTATATCTCTGATCCAGATCTTCTGAGACCTGGACTGATATATCCCTCTGTCTACTTGACAGTCTATTTGAGTCCCAAGTCACCTTAAACTCAGCATTATTCAAACCTGAATGCATTTCCTTCATTCATGTACCAACTCAAAATTTTTATTGAAAACACACTTTGGCCCGGAGTATGTGCCAGAACCTGGAGAATTAGAAATAAATAAGGCCTTACTCTGAAAGGCTTCTTTTACCTTTTTTCCTTTCTTAGTGAATGGCATCAGTGTCACTAGTCACTGAGGCCAGGATCTAGAAAGCCAGCTGTCCAAGGTCAGGTTTCCTAGAACCTGAGATGAGATTCTTATGAAAGTGATTGATTGAGGGAGAATTCTCAGGAGAAGGAGAGTGAAGGAGGCAGGGGAGGAGAGGGGAGGAAAGCTAAGCAAGGGCATGGTCTTAGCTGGAGTCTAGTGTAGCCTGGTTCCCAGGGAGCGTGGAGCATGAACTGCACCACAGCATTGGTTCCCCCTGGAGGCAAGAAATCTGGTGTTTTGGATGCCTGTGTCAGTCAGTCATTGCCTCAGAGAGGGGAGGGGATGGGCAGAGGGTTGACTACAGCCTCCCAGATGAGACAGGAGGCCCCAGTGCAACCCAGGGTGCCTCTCCAGAGGAGGAGTCAGTTGTGAGCTGTTAGCAGCCAACACCCACAGCCGCAGAAAGAGAGATGCACCAACCTGATGCAGGGGTCCAGGTAGGGCACCAGCATCATCTCCTACGGTTCTTGCACCACTCAAATCTCCCTCCTTCCACATTGTTCATTCCATTTAAGCATAGCTTCTTCAAGATTCCGGCAGGTCATAATTTCTGGGAAATTTTATAGGAAGAAGATCAGTGGGACAATCTGCAGCTCCTGATGCTGTGGTTGGTCCCAAGGCCTTACCTGATAGTTATCATCTCCTCACCCGTTCTAGATTCCTCTCCACTCAGCTAGCTCTTCTGTTGGTCCAGGTGGCTCATCTTGTGGGGTGAGCCCATGATTACCATGCCCTTATTAGGACATGGTTTCTGTACTTGCCATTTATAATTAAAACTGGGCATGAGAGCACCAAATGACACCTCAGTGGATCATCTGAGAACCAAACATATTCCTCACTGCCTCTATTATGTAGCAGCATTCTTACCTCTTCATGATGATTAGGGTCAGTTACCTCTGCCAGTCGAGGAACTCCATTCTGTGCATCTGATCTGTTGGCATGAGGAGCCCAAAGGGACCATGTGGCAGCCAAAGCTCTAAGTGCTCTTGGTGGAAGCATTCCCCCTCTAAGACCCAGGACCTGTAGACCAACAGAGCCTAACGGTACAGAGAAAGAAAGCACAAATTTTCCAAGTGAGTCAACAGAAGTGATAGAGAGTGAAGCCATTCCTACTTCCTCCCTTTTGTTCCCAGATCCACGTATTCTACCTGTTGGAAACACAGCACCGTATACAGCCATTGGTTTAAAGTCTATACCACATCCTGAAGAATGGTACCCCATCTTCACAGGATATGATCTCCAAGCTGTGCCTCAGCTGTGCCTTCAAGAGGTCAACCCAAAGCTCTGTCATGCTGGCATCTTCTGGGCAGTTGCTGTATGTGGTCAGGACCAATGGATACCATGGCCATGCCCCTACTGCTATTGTAAAGCAGGTTGCTTTACCATTAAGCAGAATCCCATGTCAGCAGATCAGTCACTCTGTGAGCCCTCAGATAGTGATGCTAGCCAAGGCCCTGCAGGCAGGAAAGGCAGACCCACAGAATGCATATCAATTCTGAAAAGGATAAAGCATTGCCTATTCCAAGGTATAAGGGACCTGATGTAATCAAATTGCCACCAAGCAGCTGCTTGGTCTCCTTGAGGGACAGTGCTATATCAGGAGCTCAGCTATTGTTTCTGTTGCAAGCAGGCCAGACATTCAACAGCAATGGTAGCTAGATTATGTTTGGTGAAAAAGGAGACCATGCTGTTGGGCCCACGCATGATTTCCACTGGGGTGGACGAGGACAGAGATTGGATCGAGTCATCCTGTCCACTTCCTAGATGCTCTGTCTCAACCAGGACTCAACAGCATGACAGGAACTGTTTTGCAGATAGTATACAGGTTTGGAGTTGCCTATTTTCAAATGAGAATCATTGGCTTTGCAAATTAATGAAGCATGTTTTAGGCAGGTTCGGTGGTGATGACATTGTCCCTGCATTTGCAGCTGGACACTACAATATTCACTTCTAGGACTTTTTAATGTAATGGCGCTGTGATGTCTTACTTAGTTCCTTGAGGATTTCATTAGTGCTGACTGCATTACCCTGGTAGAGGGAGTTTAGCTCATGATGTATTCTTTCATTAGCAGCTGCAGTGTTTGACAATATGTCAGAGATGAAACATGCCTGGAAATGGGAAGATTTTAAAAGGCTCTATATTCCTCATCTCACTTTTCTTTCTCTCTTTAGTCTCCCCCAGATATATCCTTCCCAGCTTCTTTGGCTGCACAGCATTTCCTTCTGGAAGAAGAGAAGCGAGCAAAAGAACTTGAAAAACTCCTAAATACACATATTGATGAACTGCAAAGACATACAGAATTTACTCTTAATAAATACACCAAGATAAAACAAAATAGACACATATGACCTTTTAAACTTTTTTATTTGCTTCCCTACCCCAAGAAAAAAAGCTCTGGCAAAATATTTACAAAGCTGATTAATGAAACTGAGAAATTCTGTTCTGTTTTCTTGAGTAAATAATTTCTGTAAGGCAGCTAGAAAATAGTAAGTATTTTGTTCTATAAAGGTGTTTGCATTTCTGCATTAACATACTAAATTGTTCTGCTGTAGAATTACTATAAAATAAACATGACTACTCCAAAAGAGACTTTTTTTTCCAGTCTAAGGAATATTTTGGAATTAAATATGCAGTTTTCCCCACTTAATCATGTATACCAAAAACCCATTTCTTCTACAACAATACAAAATAAGAGAAAGGGAAGTGCTACATTCTAAATCCAGAGGAATCAAGCACAGCTCAGTTGTACTAGGTTTGAAAACTCAACATTTTAAATGAAAAAATATTCCAATATTTTGAGCTATGTAAATATCCTAAATATTCTTTTAGAAAAAAAAGATACAGCGTTACTGTTCTTACATTCACCTTCATAATGTCTGTTTTAACACAATGAAGGTATATGGAATGTGAAATTTACATATTTAAAATATATATGCCAAAGATTAATGCTTTCTTGTTAATACAAATTTTTTTCATGGATATGAACAAGATAAAGAAAATACAATATGTTATTGTTGCTATACTCTCCTTTGTAATCACCTCTGTTTTTAACACAATAAAGGAATGCAAAATTCAATGGACTTCAAACATAAATGCCAAATCTGTAATAGATTTGTATCTGTGTCTGCAGTAATAGCACGGTAGTGAACAATAAAATTGAAGTTACAAATATACAATGATAATCCAATATTCTGTTCATTCTTTAAAAATTTATATATAAATAGAACAAGAGAGAGAGGATACGAAAAACTCAAGGTAAGTCCTACAGCTCTTATAGCTTTCTATTTCTCTTTAAAGAAACAATCTCAACATACTGAAAGATACTTCAAAATGTCTCTAGATAACAAGTGTCATTTTCATGTGAAAAATGTAGAGCATTGTTTATTGTTCATGACCACGTGTATCTGTAGCTCATGATGTTTGCAAAAAGGGATTCTGTCTTAGTTCAGCCTGCTATAAAAAATATCATAGACTGGGTGACTTAAACAACAAACATTTATTTCTCACAGGTCTGGAGGCTGGGAAGTCCCCAAGGTGCCAGCTGACCTGGTGTCTAGCAATGGCCCACTTCCTGGCTTGTTGACAGCCACCTTCTCACTGTATGCTAATGTGGCAGAAAGTCGTCTCTATCGTGTCTCTTCTTAAAAGGGCACTAATCCCCTTAAAGAGGGTTCCACCTTCAAGACCTAATGACTTCCTAAAGGCTCCATCTCCTAATACCATCACATTGAGGGTTTGGATTTCAACACAGTCATGCATTGCTTAACGATAGGGACACATTCTAAGAAATGCATCCTTAGGCAATTTTGTTGTGTGAACATCGTAGAGTGTACTTACACGCCTAGATGGTATGGCCTACTACACACCTAGGCTATATGGTGTAGCCTATTGCTGCTGGGCTACAGACCTGTACAGCATATGACTATACTGAATACTGCAGCAGTTGCAACACAATAATACGTGTATCTAAACATAGAAAAGATATAGTAAAATACAGTATTATAATCTTATGGGACCACCACCATGTATTCAGCCCATCTTTGACTGAAACATTGTTCTGTGGCACATGACTGTATATGAATTTCGGGGACACAAACATTCAGTCCATAACATCTTCACATAGCATTATTTTCAATTGACAACAAGCTTGTGAAGTCAGCCAGGCTAATACCCTTGTCCCTGGGAAGCAGAGCTGTAAAAAACCCTGGCCTTCTGATTTCTGGCTCCAGCTCTTAATACTTCCCAGTGTTGCTTCTTGTGAGCAAGCAGATGGTGAACAGAGCTATCTCCACAGAAGCCATCTTTAATGACAAAACATCAGAGGGGCACAAAGCCTTTAGTGTACCCACAAAGCCCCTGTGGGGAAAATAATAAAAGTTATGCTATTTTTACATTATCTAGTAATTTTTAGCCTAGACACAAAGAAAATAAAATATTTTTCAGTGATGTCTTTAGAAGATGGACAGAAAAATTATGTTTAGGAAAAGAGCATTGCGTAAACAACATTTAGCCTTTATCTCAAATAATCATAGTCTGAGCCAACACATCAGGAATTAATGTGGTTCTAAGGGTTTAACATAACATCTGGCCTTGTCATCATTCTTTTCCCGCTAAAAGCTGGGATATGGGCTCCTCCCCCATGGTTACTTCATGCACATAGACTCAAATTATCATTCTGATTGTAGCTGAGATTAGCTCTTACCACGACCACAAGTAATGATACAGACTGGAAGGCGGGGGTCATATCCCAAGCCTCACTTGAAGGAGGAAGCACAGTAAGAAATCCTTATTTGGATAAGGAACCTTCTTCAAAATCCATTTTCTCCTGTTGTTGGGTTTAACTTTTTTAATACTATCATTTGGGGCCCACCTTCTCCAGTTGTAGGCTCTCTTGATGCTAGATACTTAATCAGGATCTACCCGGGTGACACAGGAAGAGTTAGGGGTTGAACGAAGTCACCTTGGACCTTTTCAGTTCTAAGGTTCTAAAATTTGAATAGTTTTTTGGGGGATGGTCTGGAAATGTAACCATGACATCTAGACCTTTATCACTATGTGAAAATGAGCTCTGGGCTCGATGCAGCCAATCTATGTATCAGCAATAGACTAAATGCCAGCCTGGGGCAGATATTCCCTGGGGGACAGCAGCACAGTGGAGCAGAGGGACAGTGTTGGGTAGGAGCAGCTATGCAGGGCTCCTGGGGGCCCAGTTCAGGACTGGGCCGGCCTGTGTGCTGGGTCCATCAGGACAGGACAGTCTGCCTGGGGATGTGCCACTTCAGATGTGAAGGGAAGTTGGGGTGTGACAGCACCAAGCAGTGCCTTTCCTCACAGGCCACTGTGTTTCCTGGCTGTTGGCAGGAGGCGAATGGGAATTGGGAACTCTTTGTGTTAACAATGCTGCTTCACATTTTACAAAGTTGACAAATTACCTAGGTATGCATCTATATGTAAAGCAAAGGATTTAGAGTCTGTTACTTTTTAAAAGCTTTGCCAATTTGGTGGGTAGGATGGCGTACTCTATTGCTATTTGAACAGAAATACCTTTGTTTATAGAGTTGTGCTTTTTTTTGATGAGCTTACTGGTCATTTGTATTTTTCTTTTGTGAATCATGTGTTCTTCCACTTGTTCAAAAATATTTATTGGTCACTGCTTTTAGTTCCTGGGGAAACAGAGTTAACAAGACAGACAAGTTCCTTTCCCATCTCATGGAGCTCATGATTTAGAGGAAGTAGGAAGACATTACATATTTTTTGTGAATATTTTTGAAACTTGAAGAAATACGTAGCCTCTGTTGTTAGGAACAGAGTTTGATATGTATGAGTCAGATGTATTTTACTGAGTCTCCTAAACTCTTATCTTTTATTTACTTTCTCTGTCACAGGCTGAAAACTAAAGTCTCCATTTACTAATACATTTCTGCCTATCTTTGTTTTTCCTATAGTTTCTGTTGAGAAAAATTTGATCTTCTACATATTCATAATTTTAGATCATTATGAATTATATACTCTATCATCATAAAATGCCCTTTATCTCTTTTATGCTTTTTACTTCAACTTTAATAGTTAAGGTTGTGGCTGGGCGTGGTGGCTCACGCCTGTAATCCTAGCACTCTGGGAGGCCGAGGCCAGCAGATTGCTCAAGGTCAGGAGTTCGAAACCAGCCTGAGCAAGAGCAAGACCCCGTCTCTACTAACAATAGAAAGAAATTAATTGGTCAACTAAAAATATATAGAAAATATTAGCCAGGCATGGTGGACCAGATAATTTTTCTACTTTTTGTAGAGACAGGGTCTCACTGTGTTGTTCAGGCTGGTTTCGAACTCCTGGCCTCCAGCAATCCTCCTGCCTCAGCCTTCCAAAGCACTAGGATTACAGGCATAAACCACCATGCTTGGCCTGTTATCTTTTTAAATAAGATGTATACTGGATTATCCTTTGCAATCCAATTTAAGTCTTTTTCTTTAAATAAGTATATCCAGGCCATTTACACTTACAGATATGACAGCTATGTTTGGACTTGTTTCTGTCATATCTGTGATTATACTATTTCCACCAATGGTTCAAAATAACTTTCAACATATAGCTTGTGTTTCCTTTGCTCATTTTAAAAGTTTTACTTTGTCTTAGTTGTTCCTAATGGTTACCTTTATTTTTGATTTTTTTAAATTGACAAATAAAAATTGTATATAATTATCATGTAAATGTTGTTTTGAAATACGTATACACTGTGGAATGGCTAAATGGAGCCAATTAACATATGCATCACCTCACATAGTTGTCATTTTTTTGTGATGAGAACACTTAAAATCCTACTCTTAGCACTATGAACTGTAGTCTGGATTATTGTTTATAATCCAACATAATGTCCTCCAGGTTCATCCATGTTGTCACAAAGGACAGGATTTCTGACTTTTTTATGGCCACATAGTATTCCATTGTATATATGCTACATTTCCTTTGTCCATTTATCTGTCGATGGACACTTAAGTCGATTCCATATCATGGATTGTGAATACTGCTACAATGAACACTGGGGTACAGGTATGCCTTCAACATACTGATTTCATTTTCTTTGGATATATACCCATCAGTGGGATTGCTACTATCATACAGTTCTATTTTTAATTTCTTGAGGAACCTCCACACTATTATCCATGATAGCTGTACTAATTTACATTCCCACCAACAGTATGCAAGTATTCCATTTTCTCCACATCCTCTCCAACACTTACCTGTCTTTTTGATAATAGCCATTCTAACAGGTGTGAGGTGGTATCTTATTATTGAGGTTTTAATTTACATTTCTTTGATGATTAGTGATGTTGAGCATTTTTTTATATACCTGTTGGCCATTTCTATTTCTTCTTTTGAGAAATGTCTATTCAGATACTTAGCCCATTTTCTAACTGGGTTGTTTTCTTACTTTTGGGTTGAGTTCCATATATAGTTTAGATATTAACCCTTTATCAGCTGTATGGTTTACAGATATTTTTTCCCATTTTGTAGGTTATCTCTTCACTCTTGATTGTTTCCTTGGCTATGCAGAAGCTTTTTAGTTTGATGTAATCCCATTTGTCTATTTTTGTTTTTGTTGCCTGTCTCTTGGGGCTCGTATCCAAAAAGTCATTGCCCAGACCAATGTCATGAAGTTGCCCTCTATGTTTTCTTCTAGCACTTTTATTAATCAATCCTCTATTTCTTTAGCTTCTATCTACTGACAATATACATAAGCAATGACAAAATAATAGTATGCTTTTACTTCCTCATACCTCTCTTCCACCAAATTAGATGGTTATTTCTATTTATTCTGTCAGTATTTACCCTTACACTTCAAAATATATTATCAGCTTTAAATAATTTTAAATCTTAACAATAAAAGAGCAAGAAATCAGAGTGCATATGCCACCTCTTACCTTCTCTTCTCACTTCCAACTTCTGTTATAGCATTTCTGAAACCATAATTTCCACAGTTGATTTCTGTCTTACTCCTATAGCAAATTCTTTTGCTGAAGATTCTCCATTTATCTCTTAATTGTTTGGACTCTACTCTCTTAGAGCTTCTTTGTAAAATTCTCAATGAGAAACAGAGTCCCTAATTTTTCCATGTTTGGAAATGTTTATGTATTGCCTTCATACATGTTATATATTCCCTTGCTAGAATGTATACTCCACAAAGACAGGAATATTTTGTTTTTCTCATTGGTGTACTGCCAAGAACAGTACCTAGCACATAGTTGTTGCACTATAAATATTTGTTAAATGAGCAATATACAAAGGAAAAATACAAGAGCTCTTAGGCCAGGATTTTTCCTCCTGAGAATTTTGTAGGCACTGCTCTTTGAGAACAAATGCAAGAAGTTTGAGACTTATTTGATTTCCACGCCCACCACATTTTATTTTTGATTTTCATCAATTTGACTCTGAGACACCTAGGTGTGGTTTTCTTTGTTTACCTTACCTAGAGCTTGTTGAACTTCCTTAATCTGTGAGTTTATATTTTTCATTAAATTTGAAGATTAAGGCAATTTTTATTAATGTTCCATGTGTACTCAAAAAATGTATATTCTCCACTGAAAAGATCTATTTTTATCAAGCAGATCAAGCTAATTTATTATTCAGGTCTTCTAGATCTTTGTTCCTTTTGGCTGCTTAACGCATCAACTTTTAAAAGGGATATCTTAAAAACTGCAACTAAAATTGTGATGTATTTCTTCCCACAGTTCTGATGATAGTCACTTGCTTTGTATATTCTGAAGTCATGCTGCTTCCGACGATCATATCTTTTGTATTACATCACTAGTGTAGGTCACCCTTTGTCCCTCATGGCATGTTCACCTTGTATTTGTTTTGCTGCTGCCATGGCCTTTGCTCATATTTGCCAGCTGTTATCTTTTCCATCTTTTTTATTTTCAATCATTTGTAAACTTTTGCTTTAAATATGTCTTTGAAGATATTGTTACATCTTTCAAACTCCAATCCGGGAGGGCTGTATGAGGTGGGGAATGTCAGTGTCTCTGGATGGATGAAATGGACAGGCAGACCTTCAGCCGAGCCGGGAATACAGGTGGAGGCAGAGGTATTGCAAGGTGGAGGAGTTTGCAAAAGGTCATAAAGGGCTTTCTTAATTTACTCCAACCCAAACTTGCTGGTGCCTTGGGAGTTAGGTCTGATCCCAGATGGTTTAATAGGCTTTCTGAAAGAGCTGAGGTGATCAGCATGTGACCAGTTGTGCCTCATTTCAATTGGAACAGGAATATTCAAAAGTCGGAGGAAATTTCCTCCTGTGAAAAACAGGTTATCTTGCCTCAGGATTGTTAAATTGAAATTCTCTATTTGTAATGCTAAGTCTAGTGCCTGGGACATATTCATAGTTACTGTATAAATAACAATAGTAGCTCAGTATTTTACTTGTGTTAATTTATTTCTCACACAACCCTATGAGATAGGCACTATTAGTACTGAACTTTGCAAATGAGGGAGCTGCAGCAGGCCAGGAGACTTGTCCAAGTCACACAGCTGGTGGAAAGTTTCCAGGCAGGGAGAGTTCAAAGGCAGACGACCTTTATGGAATGAGGCAGAGTGAACGATAAGGGAAGGAGAGAGAGCCCCTTAACCATGACATTTCTGAGCATCCAGATGCTCTCTCGGCTGTACATTCCTTAACTTATTACTCAAAAGCTCGAGGGACTAAAAGCTTTTTGAAAACACTGGCTCTTTTCCAAAAGACTGGCAGGTGGGGAGATAATACAGATGACCCAACTGAAAACACATGAAAGTCAGAGACATTTGCCTGGTAATGAGAAAATACTCAGAATAGAAGGACTGCCCACTAAACTACACAAAGACCCACAAGAAAAGATTAGGGACTGACAGAGTGGGTGAAACAAACCATGTGCACAATTGCTCTGCTACATATCTGAAGCATGGGGGAACGGGGGCCACGGACCCGGAGAATGTGCAAAGCCTTCTCCAACTCTAGTACAGACACTCTGGAAGGATTTAGAGGAAGCTACTCATGTATTTCCTTGATCCAGAAATTCTGCATCTCCTTTCTAGCAACAGTCTGTGGCAAATACTGTACAGAACACATAACTATCCATAGTTCCTAAAAAAAAGAAATAGCATTCAAAGTAGGGCAGACATCTTCAGAAGACATGCCATGTGGGATATTTTCCAGGCAGAGCTATAGGGACTGGATATACATATGAAGACAGACTTCCAAAAAGGAATCTGAGAGCCATAATTTCAAAAGACTTCCTTATTTTTCTTACTCTAGCAAGTAAACAATGATATGGGGTCCTGTAGGGAAGCAGGAAGGACAGTGATCTCTTTAATCTTCCTGATCACCCAAGGCGTGTCTTAACCCTCTCCAGTTTGCAGGTGGGTCTGGCTGCAGCTTCCTTCCTATTACCTCATGAAGGACACAGGAAGGAAGGACAGGTGCACGCTGCTGTCTGTGAACTGACCAAGAAGGAAGGACTGCTGGTGGCCTCCAGCCATCAAACTGAACTTAGCCTTTACAGGTTTAGACTCACTGCCAGACAGAAGCAACCCCTGCATTTGTAGAGCACCAGACAGGTCACAAGGAGATGTGCAGAATCCCTGTAGCTCCTGTCCTCAGACCTCTTGCCCCCAGAGATTGTGGTCCTCTGAGTGCTAAATCTACTGACTCGAGTAAATCTACTCAATTCACACAGGGACTTTGTTAACACTACACTTGCAGGATCTCTGGGATACAAGAGCTCTTATGAGAATCTAGGGTCTGACACGCCTATAGGAGGGGCCTGGCCATGGGTCTAGATTCTTCAGGCTCAGTCTCATACCCTGAACAACTGCAGTGACGCATCACCAAGATTTTAGTTGGCCAGGAAATGGACAAAAACACAAACACATTTCGGTATCATGATTTTTAAAATACATCAAATGACATCTTTTAAACCAATGACAATGTTTCTATTCCTGTTTCCCACCTGATTCCTCTTTTGGAATATGTTCTTCAAAAAACATTAGGCTTGGTAATGAGGACTCTGCAAGCCAAGAGTCCCAGCTTCTACTGCAGCAACCCCAGCATGACTTCCTGTGAAACTCCTAATAAATCATTCAGTTTCGCCTTACAGCCACTGAATGACTGGAGATAATTTGGAAGCCGGTGTTTCAAATCATTACCAAGTACACCTACATGAGAGTACTGTTTACCCCGAGAACTGTTAAAATTCCACCCAGCAAGTCCACAGTAAATTGGCATCTCATCCCTGCCAGGAGGGGGGCTCACATAAAAATAGTGTTAATTTTCAATAGTCCACTTTCAGCTGCCTTCAGAAAATCCAGTTCAAATCCACTAGGCCCCCTGATGGACAAGAAAGAGGAAAACAGCAGTGAAGGGAAGAGCCCCGCGCAACCTGAAGGCTCTACGACAGGGCGGCAGGGAAAGCCCTGGGGAGCCTTTACCTTCCGTGAAGTTCTGAACACGCTGACAGGATGGAATGGCCATTTGTGGAGCGTCTACAATGTGCAAGGCGTGATGTGATGCCCTTTCCATATGCCAATCTGTCCTCCGAACACCCCTTTGATGGTAAAATGAACCTTGATAGATGCCGGGCAGCTCAGGTTATGGGGCCTGATGCAGTCCTTCGGCTAGAGAGTGGCAGAGTTAAGATTCCTATGTGTCCATGTTTTCTGAAGCTCATGCTGTTTTCACACTACACACAAGATCTCTAACACCGTTTTAAGTAAGGAGCCCACAGAAGAGATGTTTCTATTGGATGGCTACTGGGGTGCAGCTCTTCTTCCTCTGAGCAAAGACGGAAGGCTGAGTGGACTGTTAGATGCCAGCAGGGCAGGCTGACTTCACAGCTGTTCGCCTAAAGATGGGAACTGAGGCTGCTCACCGCAACTGCTACCAGGTGAGGACTGTGCAAACACACCTGGCAGCCCATGTATATTTAGACCAGGAGAGTGGAGAGGAGGACATTATTTATGGAAAGGCAACAGATTTTAATGAAGGGCACAGACTCTGGAGCCAGACTGCCTGGATATATTTACTTATTTAAAGAGATGGGACTCTGCTCTGTCACCCAGACTGGAGTGCAGTGGTGCAATCATAGCTCACTGCAGCCTCGAACTCCTGGGCTCAAGTGATTCTCCCGCCTTAGCCTCCCAAAGTGCTGGGGTTACAGGCGTGAGCCACTGTGCCTGGGCCAGACTGGCTGGGTTTAAATCCCATCTCCTGTTTTGCTTCGGAACAGTCCAATGCGTGTGCACACGAGGGTGTGTGGGTGTGAGGTCATGCAGATGAAGCAGCAGGAGGGGCCGTGTGCTGGGCTTGCTCAGGCTGGTCAACGGGCAGCTGAGGCATGCTGTGTATTCTAGTTTTGTGTATGTTTAACATCCCCCATAACAAAAGCTTCAAAATAAACCTGGGCTCCTCTGCTTCCTAGTTGTGTGACATGGACAAGTCTCCTGGCCTGCCTCTGCTCCACTTGTAAAATTAAGTACTAATAGTGCCTATGTCATGGGGTTGCATGAGAAACTTATGAGTTAGTATGTGTAAATACTGAGCTACTGTTATTACTTACACAGTAACCATGAACGTGTCCCAGGCGCTAGACTTGGCAGTACAAATATCCTATTGCAACTTAATCCTCCCAGCAATCCCGAGGCAAGATAACCTCTGTTTTTCACAGGAGGAAGGAGACTCCAAGGGGTTCCAGCAGCAAAATCTGCTTAAAAACCCAGGTTTGCTCTGAAAGCTTGTTTTTTTCTAGAGGGCTCACCTCCCCTAAAAGTGACTTCATCAGTTATTTACGGACAGGGAAACTGAGACCGGGTGGGCTAGTCCACAACTGTGAGTGGTAGTAGCCGGGAACTAAACGTAGATCAGGCAATTACAAAACATGCAGACTGGGCTCTTTCTACTAGAGGGGACAGGCTGTCCTTGCACAATCCTCTCAGCCTCTGCCCTGGGAGGAGGGGACTTGCCAAGGGACTTGTGAAGAGCAGGGATGGCCACAGAAACTGCCCTCCTCCCTCCAGCCCCCAAATGAATGAGTGCTCAGGGCAGCATCTTTCCCAGACCAACAAGCATTGAAGTTCATAGCAGAACCAGATAAGGGGCAGGAAGACAGAAACCTAAGAGGGACTTCACGTTGGCAGCCCCTGCATTTGATAAGTATTCCAGCAAATCTCTTTCCAGGGCCACCCGCACATGAGTGAGCACAAGGACCACCGAGTCCTTCCTCTCGACAGCTGCTTCGTCTTCCTGAGAGACTCACTCCAAGACGCCCCAAATCTCCGCTAACAGCCTGTGCCGTCAGTGAGCGCGCGAGTCATGCGGCCACCGAGATTAGAAGAGCGCTGCTCTCCCCACAAATCTCTGTAATCAGCAACGACAGCAGAACAGACACCCTCAGCAGTTACCGTGAATCTGACTTCCAAAAAGAGGCTGCTCCGTCAGGGACCAGAATTGCACACACAGTGCGTTAGAATGAAACAAGGAACCTTTCCAGCCAATTTGTATGGAAGACTCGGCTGGCACTCCGGCAATTTGCATCCTTTCAGCTAAGGACAAACCAAGCACACCCTCTATCTCCAGGACCACTCTGGTTGTTGTCTGCACATTCCTACGTATTAAAGTAGAAAAGACTAGTATAAAAAGCACTGTGGCCATGTTCCAATTAGAACTCTCATTTTTGCTAAAACAAGCCAATTAATGCACCCTTTCTGTCCCTCTCTCGAGACTTCCTCAATCTTAAAATGATCCAGTGGAAAAGCATATTTTTACTGGAAGTGCTCAACAGAGGGGGTGGGGGCGGGGGACGGGGGAGCCCCAGGAGTGGGGGGGAGGGGGAGGCCCAGGACAGGAGCCCCACAGGCAGCACCTCCTGGCAAAATAAGATAAACAACCGGTTTAAGGCTATTATCTCCTTTATTCAAAAAATAAATATTTCACTTTGAATCAACATATTTCAAATCACATTAAGCACAGAGAAGAAATACAGTCCCTTTGGAGAGTGAGAACACGTGTAGGAAAGAGTCATGTTCCAACAATGGGGATGAGGTGAGTACTGATTCCAGCTGCTGCATGACCCGGAGACGTCGCCTCTCACCAGGTGGAGCTGCTTATCGATTTTAGGAGAGAAAAAGAAACACGCACTGCTTTGAAGTCTGAAAGGCACATGAAGTGGACCATAAGGTGCATGGCACATTCACTGATAAAATGTTCCCTATTCCCTCCCAAGAAAAGTGGAGAAATTTTAATCAAGTCAAAGACCAGAGAAGACAGGGTGCTCCTGCTCAAGAGCTCAGCATCATGAACATCTCTGCATGTGAAAGCCATTTTTTGTTTCGCTCCCCCTCCCGCACCTCCTCTCCCTGCCGATGGAGTCCACGCCAGCCGTGGCGCTCACTCGGTGACGGTGGGGCGCGTGGCCACGTACACGAACACCACGATCAGGAGCACGACCACGGCCAGCGTGGGCAGCACCACCGTGGTGATCTGCTGCCGGGCCTCCTGCATGGCTTGCTTCCGCTCCTTCTTGTCCTTGGACGTCTCCTTCTTGGGCTTCCCTTTGAGCTGCCGCATCTTTCTCAGAGGATGCTAGGAGGGCGTGTCCGGAGGGCTTCGAGAAAGGGCCACACGCCTCTTGTCAAGATGTGGAACCTCCTGTAGGGAGAACAACTATGATCAAGAACGAATGGAGTGAAGGAAAAAGGAAATGATAAAGTTAAAGGCAAATAAAGAACTAGGAAAAATATCTGCAACTTAAATGACAAGGCGCTAAGGACAGAGGTCACATCAGGCTTTAAGTTCACTCGGGACTAGCCTAAGTGGCAGGCACTGGGAACACCAGCAAGTGTACAGGGTACGCTGCAGCCAGGCGGCAGGTGCTGGGAGAGGGGGCCATACAGATACCCTGTTCTGCATGTGCCACGAGGTGAAAGGAAGGACTGGGAAGCACCAACTACACTGCCCCCACCCGGAGGGCAGGGGAAGGTCCTTTCTCTCTTCCAAGGTGCTGCACCCCTGCTTCCCTGCTCTACGTTCCTCATCTCCCCAGCCAGTCTCCAGGCTGGAACCACAGGCAGCCTGCAGATGCCAGGCACGAGGATCCCTTCCTGCCCAAGCCCAGGGGAGCCAACCTCTCTATTTGTTGGTTCCCTGCCCCTTCACCCAAACCTTCCCAAGCACCTGCTTCGTGCCGGGCCCTGCCGGGCAGAGTGGACACCTAAGTCAGACTGACAACGACCAGAGCTGGCGGGGCCCACAGGCCTGCCCACTCAGCCTGGGATTCTCTCGTGGTCAATTCTGGGGCCCGTGGAGACGCTCAAGAGGCAAAAGAGAACAGTCAGGGGCTAGGAATGAAGAAAAACCCCTGGATAACTACAGAGCAATTTCTCTATAAAAGTCTGCTTCTCAGTTTTAAGCAAGAGAAATACACTTTGGCTGATTTAAATTGAGTTTACTTAAGTCCTCTGACATCTCACAATAGAAAAGCCAGAGAACCAGGCTCAGAAAACGGGCAGGAGAAGGGACGCTGTGCCGCCATTACCGGAGCCCAGCCCGTGCTCCTAGTGCAAGGATGCCACAGCCTGCATCACCGCCTGCTGGCTCTAAAGCAGGAGGTGCTGAGCCACCATGACCCATGAGGGCTCCCAGAAACTAGATGTGGCTGCTGACACCGTCTCCGGGATGAAACCTCCACCACCCCGGCTTTCTGCATCACCAGCTTCATGTGCAAGTGACTGCCCAAGCCTGGGCGTCGTGTACCCACAGCCTCCCCACTTCCGTAGTAGGGGAAGTATTTTCTAAACGCAGTGGGGTGAGGGTTGGGCATCAGGCAGGGATATAACAAGGACGAATATCCATTATAATATGCTGGAGACTAGCACAGTTAGGGACTCTTGGTATACCAACGTTCCTCTAACAAAGGGACTTTTATGCCAGATGTTGTACACCCAGTTTTGTCCTGGAGCACTGGGTGGCCTGTCATCATCGTGATGGGGACGATGTCATTCACACCTGAGTGACTGTGTTAGGTAGCAGACTATGAATTCCTTGTTGGGAAAGGTCTTGTTGATAGTTTTTTTTTTTTTAATAAGGGATCCTAATCTCTTACCACTCCCCCCGTCCCATATAGACCCCAAAACCTTTTTTGTATCATTCATTGTCTGGCAGAGTTTCTTAAGGTATGAGATGACTAACATTACTGTGCTGGGATGACATACTGCCAGTCAAAAACAAATGCTCTGAGCAGCCCCACTTGGGCTAATGTACAATTTCCATCAGGCAATTAGGATTAAGGGGTAAAAAAAAAAATCCACTATTACTTTATTAAGGCTTGACAGTTGTAGGAACCCCTGGCTTTACCAATTCTCCTTTTGAAATCTTCCAAGGACTTTCAGGAAGACCTGGGTTCAAATCCAGGACGTACCACTTACTGGCTAAATGGCTTTAGGAAAGTCACTGACTTCGCTAGGCCTCCATGTCATCATCTGAACAATGAGAACAACTTCTGTCTTAAAGGATGACTGTGAGGATCTGAAAAGAAAACGTCTGGGTTACGTGGCGGTGCCCATGCTCACAGGGCTGCAGTGGAGATGGAACGAGGCTGTGTAACTCGGGGCTGGCACCAAGCAGGCACTGGACTCGTGCTAGCTAGCACAGCTGGACTGACCCCCACAGCCCTGATGGATGGACAGGCTTTATTAATAGGAAGAAAACAAAGAGCAAAGCGGGAAAATGTCTTGTTAGTGGTCAGCCGGTCTGCAAATAGTACCAAATGGCTTCTAATAGAGCAATGGACAGCACCCCTCGTCCAAAGCTGCAAACCACAGCCCATTCTCTCCCGCACACGGCCTCATAAAATTGTTTAAGAAGAAACAAGCCATTAGCAGCACTCTGATTCGTGGCCATTTCCCCGTGGAGCTAATGACCTCTCAGACCTCGCTGCTGTCTCTCCCAGGGCTCTGACCCCGGCTGCTCTGGCTGCCCGGCCTGACTTCATCCGGCTCCTTGAACTGCCGTCTGCATCCTCCCACACATGTGCAGTGGACAGACAAAGGCACCAGCCTCTACCATGACCAGCTCTTGACATTTGTGAAATGCACTCAGAAGTTCCTGGAGGCTGGGGGAAGAAATCTCAAGTTGCCAGAGACAGTGCAGGTCTGCTCAGGATTTAAAGGACAAACACGCTGGTCTGAGTCCTGGGTTCTTGACCAGGTTGTGGCAAGCAGCCTCCCTGCTTGCGTGCACCTGTGGGGCTGGCCAGCGAGAGAAAGCATTTCTGAGATGACAGCTGAGGAAGGAGGACCCTCTGGTGAGGACAAGGGCTGGGAAAAGCAGGCAGAGGGCAGAGCAGACTGAGCCAGGTAGGGCCAGGCTTCCTAAGGAAGGAGAGGAACAGGAGGAGACAGGAGGTGACGTGGGGCAGTAGAGGCCAAGTCCTCCAGGGCACTGCAGGGCCCCTGTAAACAGATTTATTCCAAGAGCAGCACAAGGCACCAACGGGCTTGGCATCGGGAAGCACAAGTATCACACAGCGCCCTCTGGCTGGTCAGCAGGGAGAAAAGGGAGTCTGGAGAAGCCTGGGGAAGGGCAGTGGCGGCCCAGAAATGGGGCTGGTCATTGGTGATGCAGGATGGAGTTAAGTTCTGAGGGTACAACCAGCAGGCCCTAGGGACACTGGGTATGGCAAGTGAGGGGAGGAGAGGCAAAGATGAGCCTAAGGTCTGGAGCCTGAGCCACTGCTGCATGGGTGGTGATCCGGCCTCATGAGGGAAGAGGGAAGGGGCATGGGGAGAACAGATTCGGGAAAGAACATGAAGCACTCTGTTCACACCTATCGGCGTGTGAGGCTGCCTATTAGAAATTGCCATGGAAATATCAAGGAGACAACTGGATAGATGAGCCAGGAGCTCGGTCTGGGCTGCAGATCTATATTTGGAAGTCGTCAGCTGCTGGACTAGGTGAGATCTCTATGTGCAAGGTGGAGAGAGAAAGGGCCCAGGACTGAGCCCGAGGCACCCTGACGCTACAGGCCAGGGAGGGGAGATGCAAGCGAAGGGGACAAGTGAAGACAACACACAAAGAGAACCAAGAAAGTCAAGGTCACTGCTGAGAAGACAATTAAGATGAAAATGAAGCAGCAGCTACCCAATTTGGGGAGTGGAGACCAACCGCCTTGAGTAACTCCGGGGAGTGAGAGGTGAGGCTCAGACAGGACCACTAAAGTGTGGCTGCAAACTGCTTGTTGCTCGTCTGGGGAGGCAGAGGGGATTGCGCCAGAATGTACGTGAGCACACTGCTTCCTTCACCGCGGAGTTCTGCCGTGGAACACGCTCAGGGCACAGCTGATTTACTGCCTGGTTCAGGCTCCTTCATCTTTCGGTAACTGGTGGTAAATGGTTTGCAGGCCAGCACTCCACAGAGCACTGGGACAGCCAGCCAGTCTGAAACTCTGTGGAAGAGCATGTGTGGCCAAAAGAATTTTTCTTTCTTTAAATAATGAGAGAAACCAGAGAATGTTTGAGGGGTCTAGTAGAATGGAAAAGATGGGGTATCTCAAGGAACGAGGTGAGAACTCAAATGGACAGACCTGCCTTTGAGAGGCAAAGGCGCACCTTCAAACTCAACGAGAGGGAGGGTGGGGCCGGGAGGAGTGGCTCTGTACGGTGGTGGTGGGAACAAGTTTCTCGATGAAACCAGAGAGGGCTTCAGTGAGAAGCCTGGGGAGTTGGGAGGCAGCCCTGAGAAAAGAGAAGCCACGAAGGAATCATCTTGGAGGGTGGGAAAGCAATCTGGCAGAGAAACACCTGTCCTGACGTCCCCCTGCCCAAGCCTGCCTCCCTCTGAGCGGTGAGGACGGCGTCACCACACACTCTGACCTCACCACTGCACCAGGTGGCCTCCCAGGCCAGGGCGGCTCGCACAGACTCTGCCGGGACCTCTGCATTGTGGGCTTGCCTCAGAAGGCAGCTGGGACAACTGGCTTCTAGTTTCAAGAAACTGAGAAACATGAAGGGACCCTGAAGTTGGACAATCACGTGGATGTAGGCACTGGGAAGCCAGGTGGGAGACGAGAGGCTGAGAGGGGAGACCTTATCTTCCCAGTCCAGGCCCTGCGAGGCCCAGCTCTACCAAGGCTCCTCTGCTGACATGTTTCTGTCATGATGAACGCTTCTCCTGATGTGAGCTGGCTCCAGTGGATCTCTGTACTTTGCGCTGAGAAGAACCCTGGCTACAACGATTGTTCTGGTTTTATAGTAAGGAATCCCAAGGCCTTGCCACTGTCACACAAGTAGGGGGTGGTAGGGTCAAAGGTCAAACCTGCCTGACTCCAGACACCTGAACAGTCCCATCTTCCCAACCAGCCCCACACACCTTCTGCCCTTTACCCTCTCTGTGGGCCCTTCATTGCTCACCAGCCCCTGGCAGAGGAGAAATAAAAACTCAAGCTTACACAGCTCGTTTGGCTTCTTCCCAGCAAGCAGCTCAGGCAGGATGGAAGCTGATGCCACCGGCTAAGTTCCAGCTTTACGACTGCCACTGCCTCTAGCTCCCCTAATCAGGGAGATGGAAACTTCACAAATGCCTGAGTTCCACCGGTTCTAACTGCCCCCACCCCCACAGACGTGAGCCCATGGCAACAGGTCAGCACCGGAACATTCCACCTGGTCCCCAGCGTGCCTGGGCAGGAGAGCGGGAGACAGAGAAAAAGGAAGGGAGGACACATTCTGCAACACAGAATTTTTTAAGTTTATGAATTTTCTTTGATTATAACTTTCCAGTCTTTTCCTAGTATATGTGTATACACAGATATCCATGTACACACACATGCTGATTAAGTTCTTTATATGTAATTGTATAATCACCAATTTAGAGATTATAATGTGTGTAGGGTGTTGGATCCTATTAGGGAAACAGCCAGGAGGAGCAGTATGAAACCAGGTTTGAGCCTCAGCTCTGCCGTGTCTGGTTATACGACTTTGAGCAAGGTACCAAATCATGTGCTGACTCTCCTCCTATGTAAAATGGGTAAGAAAACCTGCTTTGTAGATTTATTGAAAAACAAGAAAGAATGGATTATCTGAAGTACCTAGTGCATGAACGGGCCACCCCAGATGCTCAGGGAATGGCACGCAGCAACCTGCTATCCAGGGAGCTTGTCGATGAGGTGCACGTGAGGCTGGGAACCACCAGGGAGTTCTACCCCTTTTTGGAGGGGACACCATATAACCCATGGGTGATGGAATCAATCCCCCAGTTTTTTCTTGTTCCCCTGCGTTACCAATCGGCTGTTGGGCAGGTTTGTTCAAAAGTTTGAAGGGAGAAGGCTGGCTCAGGCTACCGAGGGAGGCTCAGGATTGTGAGGATCATCCCCAGCTCCCTCCTGCCACACCTGCTGACCCCGTGCCGCTCACAACACCACAGCTGTTAGCGACATGCGGCTGCTGAGCACTTGCAGTGTGGCTGTGGTCCACGTGGGTTATGCTGTACAAAACACACAGGAGATTTTGAAGACCTAATACCAAAAGAAAGAATGTAGAATTTCTTATTAAAGGTTTTTTATACTAATTACATGTTAAAATGGTAATATTTTGAATATATTGGGTTAGATAAAATATATTAAGATTAATATCACCTGTTTATTGTTTTAATGTGGCTACCAGAAACGTTTTAAACTCCTTGAGTGGCTTGCATTACATTTTTATTGGACAGTGCTGTCCTAGCCTCATGCAGTACGAAGCACATCCCATCCTCCTATAAGCTTTTGACATCACAGGCTCAACCCACAATGCTGAGAACACCCCGGGCTTCACAACCCAGCCCTGTTTGTACTTCGCAGCCTCTTCCCAGTCCCTATGACCAGCTGCTACCAACTGCGACACCTCCCTGCCCGCTCACACCTCTGTGCCTTTGCTGACGGAGGACTCTGCTGGCATGCCCTCTCCCCTCATGTCATCCACCTGCCACGGTCTGGTCTCTCTCACCCTTGATCAACCCTCACGCACGGTCTTCACCAGCTTCTCTCGATAGAAGCAACAGCTGCGCCCCCAGTGCTGTCCCAGGACGTGGGTTGAGCCTTTACTGCAGCACGGCTTGCTGGCCGCTGCCTCGCTGGCTGGCCTCTGACGCCCCCACTTCTCTGGGACTACAAATGTGTATTTAATGCTACCCCCCTGGGCTGGTATGACGCCTTTCACATAACAGGTGCTCAATAAACATCTGCTGGCCTGAATATCAAAGCTGGAATATTAAAGACAAGCTGTTCATCTTAAGCTACTAATCATAGAGTTAGAACAGAAAATTCTGTAATAAACAACTAGCTAGCTACCAGTTATAAATACTTACTTCATTCTCACCACAGTCATACAAGATTGGTATTTCTACCCCCACTTTACATGATGAAACTGAGATTTAGAGAAGTAGGCTGATTTGCCCAAGGTCAAAGGTTCCTGAGAACCAGCACAGTCTCAGCTCCAGTGAAAACCCATAATAAACACTCACTGAACATTTGATGAATGAGGATTTGATGAATGAGGATTTGGGCCCAGAGCTGATTCCAAAGCCCACCCACCCTCTCTGTGTGACCCCACAGTGCGTCCCAGCCACCCCACAAACGGGGACAGCGGTTGCTGCTTCCTGGATGCTCACTTCCTGTCGGGCTTCCACACTAACGCCCCCCACAGACACGCAGGCCACCCAGCGGCCTTCATCCCCATCTTGCAGACACGGAAACTGAGGCTCAGAGCAGGCCTCGGCGGTCAGTGAGGCGACAGTGCAGCTGGAATTCCAACCCCGCGCTGTGTGGCTCAGAAGTGCTCCCCCGCTGCACACAGCGGCTTCCAGGGCCTCGGCCATCCCCTACAAAGCAGGGGACCGATGGGACACAGATCAAGAGTCTGTGCCTGGTTCCTGGCCCTCAGCTCCGGAGGCTGAGGACACAGGAAAGGGTGTGGGAGGGAACACAGGCCCTCTGGGCTGGTGTCACTGGCAGCAGATAAAGTCTGTTCTCACAGTCAAGCTATCCGGACTCCTGGAAGGTATCGCTGCATGAGCGCCCTGGGCTGGGCAGTGGAGTTGAAAGATTCACGACATCCTGCTTGAATTCTCAACAGAGGGCCAAGCTGCTCTGAAGACCCCCAGGAGAAATGCAACCCTCTCTCCCCTTCCCTGTACGGCCCAGGGCCAAAAGCACTAGGGGAGCCAAGGATGTCACAGACTGCTGGAGGGGTGCCTGCTGGGAGCAGCCTGCCCCGACCCGAGTCCAGGCTAAGTCGCCGGGTACTGTGCCATTACCTCCCACCGCTCGCTCTGTGCAAGCCCAGAACCAGGCTCGGGCGGGCTCACTGTTGGCCTAGTCCCAACCCATTCTTTGCTAAAGCGCCAAAGCTCTCCTGTCTTCCCAACAGACGGTTGAAGGTGCTACCTGAGAAAAGGACTGCATCTTCCTCCTCGGGAACGCAAATGAATACACAGCGTATGAGGAGAGCGTGTGCGGAGAGCGCTCCAGCATCTCCTCCACAGCTGGGTCGTGACAACATGAAGCATTAGAAAGGCCAAGCTGCTTCGTGCTACGAGCCTGGGGAGGCTGCCCTGGGTTCAGGGAGACATAAATTCCACGCTGGAGAACAGCAGTTCTGTGGTTCATCAAGTGTGCTCGCTTCATTTTATGTCCCTGGTATTTAGCCATAATGGGCCTGTGATCACTTCACTCCAGTCTGCCGCAGAGTGGGTGGGGGCCGGGGGCGGGCAGGCTGCCAGGAGAGTCGTGCGAGATGGGACTCCTGGCACCCGCCGAGCACCTGCTGATGACATAAGCATCTTCCAGAGAACGTATACGTGAACAAACAGTGACAGCCACACAGGTGCTGGCTCTACTGCCCCGGCTGCTGACAGGGGTCAGGAAAGCTCTAGACCTGACGGCCAGCTGTGGTGGTGAGGGGCAGCGGGAATCTGAGCTACTGACTGATAGAAGCAGGCAGACAGACACACACACACACACACACACACACACACACATACACACACCCCACCTCCAAGAGCAAAAGGAAGAAGAAAATATGTAATTTGGCAGCAGCAGTATCAGCTGCTCCTAAATAAAAATCCAAGAACACAAAAGAACCTTTGGGTGGGCCGCTGAATAACACAGGCATGAAAAGCTAGGACTCTCAACAAATTAGATAAGTAACACTTCCTTGGCACACTGGGGTTTACAAAGCGCTTTCCTGTGCACTGCTCGTTTCATCCTCCCAGTGACTCTGCGTGTCACGTACTGCTGTCCTTTCTTTACGAGAAAAAGCAGCACACAGAGCAATTAAGCGCATATTAGGGGTTCAGTCCCCTCCTGGCAATGAAGGGGTCTGTGACTCTGGGCAAGTAACTTAACCTCTTAGATCTCCAATTACGCTACTGTCAAACAGGGATGAAAATACCTATCATTCAGATATTTTTTGAGCATGTTCTATATGCCAGGGAACAATGTTGAGCATGCAGCTATGAACACAGGTGAAAATGTTGCCTTCAGGTGACAAAGTTGTCTTCATTCACAAGCAACTAACAGATGAACAGAGCACATGTCAGATAACGCTGTGTGTCATGGAAAGAACAAAGGCTGGAGGCACAGAGCCTCCAAATTTAGAGTGATTGATGGGGATGGCTTCGGGAGACAATGACGCTGGAGCAGACTCGGAGGAAGTGAGGAAGGGACTTTGCCGATTCCAGGCAGGGCAGGGTGTGTGCAAAAGCCCCGGGGTGGGCATCCCTGGTCCAGGTGAGAAGCAAGACGGCGGCCAGCGAGGCTGGAGAGAGCCAGGGAGCGCTGACAGGTCAGAGTGGGAGCAGCAGAGGGCAGGAGAGGACCACCGAGGATGGTGCTTACATTTTGAAAGAACTCTGTGTGGACAACTGACCGCAGGGGGCATGGGCTGAGGCAAAGACACCAGTGACGAGGTTCATGAATTACTCAGGTAAGACCTGGTGGCTGGCCCAGGGCAGAGGCAGATGTGGTGAAAAGTGGTCAGATGCTGAGTGCACCTCGAAGGTAGAGGCACACAATTTACTGACAGAGTGGAAACAGTGTGGAAAAGGAAAACAGACTAAACACTCTATGGTCTGAGCAACCAGAAAAATGGAGTTGTCACTTAGGGAGGTGGGAAGATGCGATGGGGGTGACGGGGGGCATGGGGAGAGCGGGAGTTTGGGATCCTACCCGACACCCCTAGCAGAGCCAGAAGCAGGCAGCTGGACAGGCGTGGCGCAGGGAGAGCTGCGCTGGAGACAGGACCGTGGGGCTGTCAGTACAGGACCCAGCTCAGGTGCGATCCCATGGCTAGGCCTTGGGACATGGTGTCAGGGGGAAACAGGAGCCTCCAGAGACTGGGGTCAGGAAGGAAACCAGGAAGAGTGTGGAGTCTAAGAAGCCAAGTGAAGAAAGAGTTCTGAAGGAAGAAGGAGCTGATGGTTTGGTTTGGCCACATGTAGGTCCTCGGTGACTTTGTGAGCAGTTTTCATGGAGAGGGGGCAGGGGCAAGATTTGAGTAAGTCTGAGAGGGGGCGGGAGCACGGACAGGGGAGGCAGTGAACAGGCAGCTCTCCAAGATGTTGCAGTAAACAAGAGCACAGAGAAGACTCGGAGGCAGTGTGCCTGAACTGAAATCCCAGTTCTGTCCTTTATCAGCCTGTGACCTCGGGCAGGTTACTTGATCCTTCTGTGCCTTACATTTCTGACCTGAAAAATGGGGCTACTAATCATACCCAGTGAACTGATACATGAGAACAGCGCCTGGTATATTATGTAGAATGTCAGCATTAGCTAGCATCACCATCACCATTATGGGGAATAATGACAAAATAACTATGAAAAAATAACTGCAGGACAGAAAGCGTCAGCTCAGGAGGCAGGAGCAGGGGAGATGCTGGAAGTCTGAAGAAAGAGAAGACATGAAAGAGCTGCCCAGGAGGGGACGCATAGGTGAGAGGGTAGCAGTGCAACAGCTGGCCGCACAGGCCGCCTGCAGTTAGAGCCCCATACCTGAAGAGAGGCAAGTCAGGGTGGAACCAGACACAGGTGCAGAAGCAGCACTTAAGACTTAAACAGTTTAGACTTAAACAGGACTGGGGTTTCGTCAGGCCAGTATGACAAAGTGAGAGAAAGACAACATGAGGATCACATGAGATTACGAAAGAAAAGTGCTTGGCATAGGACCTGGCATCTGCAATCTGACCCTTGTGCAAACAGCTTAAGTGGCCTGTCCAAGGACTCTCCCCTCTCTCCACACCTGCACCCCTCACCCCCAACACAGTGAGTTTAGGACCAGAAAACACTGCTGGATTCTCAAGACTGCACTTTCTACCAAGCCACGTTCCTCCCTTTTCAGTCTGAGTTATTGTCACATTTCTCAGGCCAAGCTGTGAGACTATTTCTAGGCTCGGAACTGTCTGCAGACGGAAGCAGCCCACATGTGCACAGGCTGGTCCTCGAATGTTCCTTCCAAGAATCTGCAGCAAAGGAGGTTCTTCCAGCCTTGAGGAAACACTGCCTTTCCAGGACCTGCCCTAAGACTGCACAAAGCTCTCCAGACACTCACAGCCAACTCCTCTCCCTGAAGATGGAGCGAGGAACGAAGGAAGCAGAGCTTTTGCATGGATCTTGTTATTTAGCCCTGGACAGCAGGTGCTGCCCTTCTTTATAGAGGAATTTGAGTTAAATTAGTAGCAATCAGCAACCTCACACGCAGCGACTTTGTTTTTAACTAGCTGACCTGAAGCAAATTCAACTACGGAAAAGACAAAGAAGACAACTAAATAAAGATGTAACTTGAAATTCACATAAGGGGGTCTAAAACAATGGCTTTTTGAAATGGTTATCATGCACAGAAAGAAATATAACAGCAACACACACAACACAAACTGGAATCAAAGTCTTACAAGTATGTATGGTTACACACTCTGATATTTTCTTTTATTTCATTAAAAAAAATGCTGGTTGTGATCCACAAAAGAGATTTCACAATCAGTGAATTGTGACCTGCAGTTGAAAACCACTGGACTAAGGAAACTTACCAGCGAGGGCTGCCTCTCAGGGACATTGAATACATTTAATAGTTAAATCATGGCCCAGGCGAGGTGTGGAAACACCAGCTCCACAGTTCTGCCCATCAAATGGGTGTGGGCTGCACGCCGGAGAAGTGCTAAGTTCTGAACCTGAACCGATGGGCAGAGGTTACAGGGAGCCAGACTGGATGACCTTTGGGGCAGGGAGCTCTCCATCTCCAGGAGAAACCAGGCAAAGCCTGGAAGATGAATAGGATGCTGTAGAAGGGATTCAGGAATTAGATTAAAGAGACAGACCCAAGAGTTACTGAAGTCTCTTTCCACTCTGGCAGTCTTCTCTACCTTGATAAATGGGCTGTTATAAGAATGAAACGGAAGTCATGTGTGTGAAAACACTCAGAAAAGTTACAAGCTCTTCTAAGTGCTGTCATTCCTTAAATGGCAATTCTTTATCCAAACCTGTAGGTTTCCTCAACTTCATTTGCTATTCAATTAGGTATTTTAAGACAGCAGGTACTAAAAGTAAGCATCACTAATTTATCACTTCCTTAATGACAGCTCAATTCTATGACAGCTCAAGACTAAGTCAAGGTTGAGGAAGAATTCCTGAAAGCATGCAAGCCAGCAAATTGTGAGCACTGGGTTTTTTTTTTTTTTTTTTAACACAGTAACTGCTGTGTGAGTTGTATTTAACTCATACTAGTTTTGAGCCCGGGGCTTCGTGAAGCAACACCCTGCAGTTGGTTTGTGAAGATCTTACTTGTTGATATTGTTACAATTAATACTGACAATTTAATTCTGAAAATGTGGATTGCATTGCATACAGTTCACACACAGAAAACAATAAAAAAATTTTTTTTTCATTAAATTAGAAAGGATCATTTTGTTTTTGAAGTTTTATTCTGTTTTTGTAATAAAACAGCATGGCCCCAGGGAAAAATAAATTTTTTTCTAGCTTGGCAGTCAATGTGTTAAAAGGCAGTGCTTCTCTAACTTCTCCATCCGAAATATGCAGAGGCAAGTGAATGCCCATCCCTGGAGGCCAGGTCTGGGGCACAGCCAGCACAAGAATAAAATTTCTTTTGTCTCCTCTGTTATCTTAAAATGTCAAGTGATCATGTGTAACATTTGCCTTTCCGTGGCTCTCACTGATCCCTGACAACATCCCCAGGCTGCCGGCTCTGCTGCATCACAGGCCCCCACCTTAGAGGGAAGAAATGAGTCTTTTGTTATTTGTATAACTTTATGGTAGAAGTGCAATTTTGTTACAGCCACAGACTGTACAGTGGTGAAGTCAGGGCTTTTAGGTGTCCACTGTACCCATTAAGTAATCTCTCATCACCCACTCACTCTCCACACCTCTGAGTCTCCGCTGTCCGTCATCCCACACTCTACATCCATTTGTACACGTTATTTAGCTCCCCCTTCTAAGTGAGAACATGCGGTATTTGTCTTTCTGTGTCTGCACTGTATCACTTGAGATGATGACCTCCCGTTCCATCCGTGTTGCTGCATAAGACATGATTTCATTCTTTTTCATGGCTGAATAATGTTCCATAAACAGTACAGAGATTTTTCAAAGAGCTAAAAATAGAACTACCATCCAAGAAATGAGTTTTGAGGTTATATAACTTGCCCAGGACCACAAAGCAGGTAAGCAGGGGAACGGCGTCCAGCCCAGGCGGTCTGATTCCACAGCCTGCTCTTTACCAAGCCATGCTGAGTTCTCCTCCAACAAATATCGTATTTGTTTTAATATTTTTAAATGTTACTTCCTCCAAGTCTTTGGGTGAGACATGACCCTGGAGGAAGATGCAGCACACTCGCCCTGTGGCCTGGCCCCCACACTGGCACGCCATGGAACTGGAGAAACGAGCTTCGCCAGAACTCGCCAGCCTGCCCGCACGTTTCAGAGGCCAGGCGTGGGTAACAGCCCCTTCTTTCCTAGACACGTAACAGCCCTCATGTTCTTCTAGCACGAACTTCATTAACAACCAAGTATCACAAGCACCAGTTGTTTATAGCATCTTTAAAATGAAAAATTCATCTTTAAGCTAAATTATAGTAAGTTAATTACAGAGCCTGGCTGACGGCAGACACACCAAGAGAGAAAGAGCGAGAGACTGACTGAATTTACCAATCAGGAACAGCAACAGCACACACCAAAGACTGCACGTCTGGACCCCTTCCTCCAATGAAAAAACCGGGGGCTAGCCCCACCTGGGGGGGGTTGGTGTTAGAGAGAGGCGGGTAAGCTCTGTCATTCATTCATTCATTTATTCAACAAACTCAAGCTCAGCACCCAAGATTTGAAGACTAACTGTGCACAGACTCATCCAGTCACTCACCAATTCATTCAGACTCTTCCCAACCACCCAATGCACCGACCACAAGCCGCACACTGATTAACTGCTGTGAACACACAGATTCATTAACTGACCAGTCCTCCTGATGATTCACTGATTCGCCAAATACGAGGCAACCTCAACATGCTATGTACTGTCCTGGTGGCGGGGAAAGAATAATGAAAACAAAGTTCCAAGTCACATCCTAATTGAGGGAGACAGACAATAAACAAAAGTGTAGGACATCAAGGAGCCAAGTGCTGTGAAGAAGACAAAGCAATGTAAGCTGACAGGTGGGGGCCGTGCTGTAACAGAGACGTGACGACGGACAGCCTCTCTGATTAGAAAACAGAGTCCTGAAGGAAAGGTAAGAGCAAGCCCCAGGAAGAACCCAGGGAAGAGGGTGCCAGGGAGGGCCCAGGCCAGGAGGCAGGAGAGGCCCGACAGGATCGGAGGAGCAGCAGGCGACCAGGGCGATGCGGGAGGAAGCGCAGAGGAGCTGAGACATCAGTCAGAGGGACTCTGCAAACCCACCCCGAATGCCTACAGCCCATCATCTGCGCTTCACTGCGAGCCTTTCATTCCTGACAAAATTCAAGTGTTCTGCAAAAGACAGGCAGGAAGCTAAGCGGCTATCAAATATTTACACAGTGGTGTTTCATTGTTCCCTAGGGTCTCCTAAAAGTTGATTTGGGGTAGGGGAAGGAGAATGACCCCATTAGACAATGAACTTAAGCTGCTAAAGTTGTGTTTGTCACCAACAATGTGATAAAAACTTGTTCTTTAATTTAGATGCCCTCTTTTTTGCTGAACCTTTACGCTGACTTACCAAACTGAGCAGTCAACGAGGGTGGTTTGGGCAAAGGGCTCAGAACATGAAGGCTTTTGAGCACTGAAAACAAAGCACACCGATCTTGCCACTGGCCCATCGGCAGGCTCCAGGGTTCTCCGGCTCAGCAGTGGTCACACCAGGTCTGGCCTTGGTCCGCTCAGACCACTGTAGGGCCACTGTCAACCAAGGCAAATCCAGCCACCTAAATAAGGGAGAGCTCTCTAGGTCAGCTTCAACTCACCTTCCCCTCGTTGCCCCGTCCCCCTGCTCCTGGTTAGTCACTTCCTAGGGCTGATTATCCTCCTTCTGTACTGACTCTAGAACCCAACCCTCAAATACAGGCTGCACAGACACCGCACGCACACCGTGCCTATGTGTTCTCCCCATCAACGGTGAGTCCTCACCGACTCTCACCCACAAGCCTTCCTGCCTCCAGCTTCCTGGGTCCTCAACCTTCAGAGAGAAGGATTTCATAGAAACCAAAGTCTGATCTTAACCCTACAACTAAAAACCCTCTGCCAACAAAACACGGTGCAGACATGACCTGGCCTTCAGCCCCTCCGTGTACTGAACCCAATCCTGTCCCCTCTCATCACACCACGCATAGCAGTTCTGTCGGTCTGCACAGAGTGGGGGGACAGGCTGCACGTATGCCTGCCTCCGAGTCTCAGTCTCCTTTACGGACTTGCTGAATGATACAAGCCTGTTCCTCTCATCAGTGTAACCCAAGCCACAAGTTTGGTGGTTTCCTGGACCTGCCCTTCTCTGTCTTTCCCTACATCACACTGTTCTTCCTTATTCTAAACATCTCTCAAACATACCCCGCTTCTCCGTCCCCACATCCCATCTTTATGAGGATTTCTCCAACTGCCTCCTAAACTGTGTTCCCCTGCCTTCACTGTACACTTTCTCAAGCCCCAAGTAATGCAAACATCCCTAAATCCTCCTAAAACCACTGCCCGTGGAGGCAGGGCAAAGGATGCCACACTTGCCCATCCCACACAGTTTCCCCTTACCAGCACAAAATAAAGTGGTAATAGTAACAGTGAAAAATCACGTAGCAGCAAATGTGGGAGAAAGATACATCTTCCATAGCAAAAGGGTATGGATGACGACACATCTAAACCTCATAACTGTTTTAAAGTCGAGTTATCAGGACTCTTAAGCCAAAAAACATTCCTGGCATAAATATGCATCTCTCCACAGTGCATAGTGAACCAACCAAATCATGTTAACCTAATTATGAGAAAGCCAAGCTAACACTAATTGATAATTATACATCTAGATTCCCAGCAACTAAAAATTGCCACAAATTCAAGACCTCACTGATGTTACACTGTTAGAGTGCCGTTTCCAAGACTGGCAGGAACTCCAGCCGCCTGAGTGTGGCCACTGCTGAGGGAGGCTACGCAGCCAGCCTCTACACAATAGAGTCATCCAGAAACCCCAGCAGGGCACTAACTTAACACCAGTCACAGTTCAGTAACTTAACATCTCTTTAATTATCAGCAGCCAGCCTGCAGTCATACCTAAAATTTGGAAGTCTGCGGAATTTTCAATCTCACACTTATAAGAACTAATAAAAGGACTTGCACATCTGAATCAGATCACTGACTTTCAGAAGTCTTAGGTGTGCAGACCATGCCTACGGAATCCCTATTCTGAAAGACAAATCTGATTCAGTAACTCCCTAGTGTAAAATTCTACCACGGTGTTCTACTGCCCTTAGAACAAAATCCACCCCCCTTGGCTCGACCTGGTCCCCAAGGAAGGCCTTGCATGGTCTGGCCCCTGCCCACCTTCTAGCACTCACCACACCCCCAGCCCCTCATGCCCTTCATTGTAGGGCCACAGCGACCCTCCTTGTGGTTCTCTGGCATGCCATGCTCTTGCTGACCTCTGGCCCTTCGCCTATGAGGTGTCTGAAACGCCCTTTTACACACCTCCTTTTTCCCAACCATTCCTTCGGCTTGGCAAAGAAATGCCGAGCACTTGGGGTCTCTTCCAAGACCCTCCTGAAGGGTCACAGGACTTTCCACCCCCCGAGGTGAGTGAAGGCCTGTCACTGTGCTCCCATGACACTGGGTGATAAGCTCCACCACAGCACTCATCACACTGTATTAAGATCACCTCGTCTGGTATTCCCATGACAGTCTTTGCTGTAACTCATCAGGGGATCCACCAAACTGGTACCTTAAAACATTTCAAATTCAAGATCATAGAAAAATTATCTTCATTTGAGACTATGGCACACCAAAAATCCAGCTGGAATTTCAGTGTTCCCATTAATTACCTTGAAAGGAAGGCTTAAGGAGAAGGGACTGTCACAGCTAAGATGAAATTCAGTTGTCCCTTCCCCTCTCCCCTCCAGCACCACCACAGGAGTAAAGCTCAAGACCAAGGTAAGAAAAACAAATAGGCTTCAGGATAGGAGAATGTGTTTAAAAAGGAAGGCTCTATACTGATACAGAGCTTTGTTTCTTCTTCCTCTGTAGAAAATCAGTCTTTTCTTGTACCAGCCTAGAACCAAGTTCCATTCATGATTTCCTGAGCTAAAATGCTGTCGCACATTTTTATGTCAAAATATTTGGGAGGGAAGGCTCCCTGGAGAGTAGCAGGGGGTACTGCAATTTTAGTTGATTATTTATTGGCTATTACTTTATTAAGGTTCCAAATGAGATAGTGGTCTACTTCTGTGTTCTATAAGTTGATATTCTGGGGTTTGGAGGAACAAATCACTCCCTGTTTCATTTCCCAGAATACAATCCATTCTAAGCATACCTTTGAGAACCTGACAGTTGCTTTACTGCATTTGGAAAATGGAAGTCATTGCAATCTTCCAAGAAAGCCAAGAAGGAAGGGGGAAAGTGTCTCACATGCTACAACAATGTAACGCCAACAACACTGTGGACTCTCTGGCTAGATCTGGGGCCCAGATGGTGCAGTCTTCTGTATGGGCCACGCTGGGCCTAGGGGCTTCATCCAAGAGCAGGACGAGGTCACTCACTGATGGGTTTCAAGCAAGGGAGTGAATTGATATGACAAGAATTTGCAAATATCACTCTGGGTCCAAAGTGTTGCTGGAATGGGGGAGAGGGAAGCAGGGATGCCAGTTAAAAGGCCCTGGCAGTCTCCTGGGCAAAGGATGGTGCTGGCTTGGACTTAAGAGGTAGACACGGGAGAGCACCATGAATGAATTCAAGATCTACTCTAGGAGAAGCACCGTTAGGACTTGGTGATTTGGAGGAAGAGAAAGGTGAATAATAACAGATGACTCCTCCATTTCTGGCTTGAAAGAGTTAACAGCTACATACCTTAATGAGATAGGAAAAGAGAGGAGGTCTGGAAAGGGGCTATGGTTGAAGGAGGCCAGGAGCTAAAATCTGGACTCATTAAGCTTGAGGTGCCCATGAGATACCAAGTTTGCTAAGTTTGCCAACTGCTATAAAGGGTATAAAGAGTGGGACAGAACACAGAGAAGTCATGGGGCCAGCCTTATTGGTAACCCCCACCCGTCCTCCCCTCATGGTGCTCAGAGGTCCTACCACCCTGCCAGCTCAAGGTGGGGTACCTGAGGAGCTCATGGGACGAAACTCAGCCAGGACACAGGGAAGTTGCCTCTGTGAGGATCCACACTGATGCAGATCCAGCTTCAGGGCTAAGAAATCAACCACCTTAACAGAAAAATGATGTTTGCATCATGCCACAACTGGAGTAAAGTGTGTGGCCTCATATTTTCTTCAATTATAAGCTTCGTAATAGGTTTGCTTATTTCTTGATACTGACGTTTTCAAGGATTCCCTGTAAAAAGGGTGTTGGTCTCAGGCCCTGACACTGACACCACAGGGAGCACCATCCTGTTTGGGGGATTCAGGGTTAGTCTCCCATAGGAAAATGCTAATCTAAGGTAGTGTCAGATGCAGAGGAAGGTCTCACAACAAAAGACCAGAGAGGATGGCCTATTTTAGGAAAACAATGATTCATTAAGATCACATCCTGTTCTTAATATGCCTCCTTCTAGACTAGACCTGGTTTCTTATTATGATGGCTCTATTTTCCAATTTCCCCATCAAAGCACAAATCAAAATGTCACTTGATAATCTGCTTTCTAATTAAAAATTGAGCCATTCTTTAAAAATCACATTTAACTTAAATAATTCCACACAGCAATAAAGCACTGTGCTCTGCTGCCTGGATTGACAGAAACAATTTGCAATCATTTAGAAGAGGAGGGAGGGAAAGAACATTAGATACAGCTAGATTAAGTTGATCAAACTCCTGTTAGTGTCTTCCAGCTTACTCAGAGTAACACAATGCCGCATTAATGTGAACTGATTAAATTTCCTGTATTTAAATAAGCCATAACAACAATAAAACTGTCAAGACTGACTGGAAAGTCTCAGGAGGAAGGGATCTGCTTTTTCAAGAAAGCTGCCTGGCCCTGGGCATAAGGTCAGACTGCATTTCTCAGCAGGAGGCCAAGGCTCTCCTCCCCGAAAGGAACACTGAGGGTGGGCAAGAGAGAGAGAGTTCCCGGGTTTCCAGCAGTTTGCCACGGCTTCCAAAGGGAGGGACCAAACGGTATGGGGAGGGAAAAAACTGAACTCCATTCACACTGGCTCATGACCTTAAGCAAGACATTGAACTTCTGAGCTTATTTCCTGACTTTGAAAATAAAAAGTTACTGTTTGCCCCTGCCTGCATCCCAGGATTGGAGGGAGAAGAAAACCTGGTGCTGTGTGTAGACGCACCCTGCACAAAAGCAGGAAAGCACTCTACAAATGTAAGAGAACACTGCTGGTTGCTGTTAGGGAGGAAGGGCTGGGACAAGTCTTCCAGGTTGTTTGGCAACCAACAAAACTGATAAAATTAATAAGAAACGTCTTTGTTTTTGTGCAGTAAACGGTTTGAGAATGGCAATCTGCTGACTTGCTCATTTCAAGCAAAAAGGTGTAGGGCAGTGAGGTGGGTTAAGAGACAGTTGTCCGTGGGTTGAAGCAGCCTGGAAGATTGCAGGGAGGAGGGGGTCTGCCATGCAGCACACAGGAGAGGCGCAACCACAGAGAGACCAAACCCCACCCCGGGCAACCCCCATTCAACAGGAGCCCCAGAGAGGCAGACACAGGCCGGGAGTTGTGCTCCCATGGCCACTGGCTTACCATGCTGCCTGTCACCTCCCTTCCCTGTTCTAGATTATTGCTTTCAACATGGGCCCAAATCAAAAAGAAGAATCAGATACAAAAAGCTTTGCTGTTAGCTTCGTTTCACCAATACCCAAAAAGCGAAGGACAACTAGAGAAGATCAGAAGATGAGTGCTCACAGAGTCAATGTAAGAGAGATTCCTAGCACAGGCCTACAAGGGAGGAAAGCGGAGGTACAAAGCAGACCCACAGAGGAGCTGACCTCGAGGAGGGAACATCAGCCAACAAACGTTTATGGAGCACCTCCTGTGTCCCAGGCACAATTCAGATACACCCCGAGGACCTTACTGGGAAAGCCATGCGGACATGCAACTATCATGATTATGGAAGCAGTACGATGGCAGCAGGGGTCACAGAGCAGCAGCCCTGGACCGGCTAAGAGAGAAGAATGGTGAGAAGGTCAGAGGAAGGGCACAAATGGTAACAAATGTCAGTAAGAAGGAGAAAGTGTTATGGGGGTTCAAGAGCAGCAGAAACCACTGCCAGCCAGGAGGGACTCTGAAGGGGCTTCACTTCCAGGGAGATGCGTCTGATAAAGGCCTTGAAGGATGAACGGGAACTTGGCCATGCAGAGGAGGGGTAAACTATTACAAAATGTGGCATAACTGAGGAACGTCGGGGCGGTCATCTCTTCCCAAATGTGAGTTTCCCTTGTAAAATAATTTTTTTTTATTTTTTATTTTTTTACCTTTTCTTCAACTTCAAGAACTGTGTTTCAATAATTTCAGCAAACTGATTTCCAGTACGGGTGACTTGAGTTACTCCTGTTGAGAAATTAGAAGAAAAGGTGTAATAGGCACTTCAAGGAGGAGGATAATATCCCTCCATAGACCCCTTTTTTGGGACATCCCCCCTACCCATGCTGAGAGGGTGATCATATGTCCCACCCTAAACTGACAGGCTCAGCGATAGACACTTCTCACTGTCAGATGCTCAGCTCCAGAGACAGCGAGCTAGAGACACACACACACACACACACACACACACACACACACACACACAGGACCATGAAAGACGAAAGACGAGCAGGACCATGCAGCTCTTGAGTTTGCGGGGCTTCCCACACCTATTCCCAGCAGGGGGTCAAGCTTTGCTCCCTGCAATCCTGAGATTCCTGCGACAACCTCTGCTAACCTAAAATGGCATGAGAGCACTTCTGTTCCCTGCAGCCAAAAATCACTGATTTAGAGATGAAAGATCCAGGGCTGGGACTAGAAAAATAAACAAAAGTGGAGGGTGAAGGAATAGAGGCTTCTAAGCTAAAGCCTTGGGAAAAATAAGATGAGAGAAAGTAACCTGGGCCTCTGAACGGCTGTCCCCATAGCAAGGGAGAGACGTGGAAGCAGGGAGTACAGCTGACAAGTATTCATAAACTCCTAGTGGCACTCAACATTCAGATTAAGGGCCAGATACTGGGGGAAAGGGCTCTAATACGGGCATTATCCATAACAAAGCAAAATGAATAGGAATTTCTTTGAAAATATAAAGGTGGGAGGCTCTGAAAAGCATCTACAGCTGAGTAATAGCACAATGCCTACTGTTACTAAGATGAATACAATTAACTCAGATAAATCGTGTTTTACAATGCTGCCTCTTCTTTTTTTATTTTTTTGGTCTTAAATAATAAACATTTCTTATGAAGCTCAGCTGGGTGGTTTTTCTTCCGGTCTTGCCTGGTTTACCTATGTGGCTATCGTCATCTGGTGACTCAACTGTATGGTCTGAGATGACTTTGCTCTCGTGTAAGTGATTAGTATTGGCTGCCTTTTTATTCTGTTTTAATGAATATAAACATTTTTTTTTTCCTGAGAGCTTCCAAGAGTTATGCCTAACCTCTATCCCTGCCATATTTTTCCATTAGTTGAGTTGGTTGATCAAGAGCTCACCTACTATGGGGATTCGAGAACCTGGCCTCTTCTAGCCCCCTCTACTAGGGAGCAATGATTTTCGTGAGGTTCACAGACTACGTAAAAGGGCGGGAGGGTGGGGAGGCAGAACTGGAAAGGAAAAGGGAGTTGGTTCTTCAGGGGCTACGAATGCCAAGTTAAGGAGTCTGGACTTTAAGCAACATAAGAGTCAAGGTGACTTTAGTCTTGTCCACATTCTCTAAGAGATAATTATCATTCAGAAAACATACAGTTAAAATTAGGCTCCAGAAAGAAAATATGACCCAAACTATAAAGACTGAAACGTCAGCTGGAAATTAAGTTGACAGCAAGCCATAACCTCTATCCTTGACAGAGTCCCTTGCTTGCTGCTACTGGCTCATTAGCTACAGCAAAGGTCCACAAGTTTCCCCTGGTTTCTGGGCATCTGAGCAGCTTGGCACTCCAGGGGCTCACTGGAGCATCAGCCTTCACTGAGCACGGTACGAACAATGACAGGGACAGAGGCTGGCCTGCAGAACAGACGGAGGGCAGCCCCCCGTCTGCTCGCCAGACTCCTGGCCTGCCCATCCATTCCAGGCAGCAGAAATACCTGTTGCTCTAATCCCAGCCCTACCATTTCCTCTCTGCAGGCCCCAGTTTCCTCATCCATAAAACATGGGAGGGAGACTAGACCAGTGGTACTCAAAGGGTGGTCTGCAAACCAGTGCATTCCTCCAACTCTGCTGCCAGTTCATAACCAGGTAAGAATAGAAATTAAGAGTAAGTCCTTAGAAGCTTTTATAGCAATATGATAGACACTGCTACACAGTCAAGCATATGATCAGTGGAACTACTCTGAACAGGGCACAGACTAGTGTGTGAGTTTCCTGAGGCTGCTATAACAAACTACCACAAACCAGAAGCCTTAAAACAACAGAAATTTATTCTCTCTCAGTTCTGAGAGTCAGAAGTCTGAAAAGAAGGGACAGGCAATGCCATGCTCCCTCTGGAAGCTCTAGGGGAGAATCCGTTCCTTGCCACTTCCAGCGTATGGTGGCTGTTGGCATTCCTTGGCTTGTGGCCACATCATTCCAGTGTCTGCCTCCATCTTCACACTGCCTTCTCCTCCAGGTGTCAAATCCCCCTCTGCTTTTCTCTGGTAAGAACATCTGTGATGGCACTTAGGGCCTGCCAAATAATCCAGGATGATCTCCTCAACTCAAGATCCTTACTTAATCACATCTGCAAAACCCCTTTTTTCAATGAAGGCAACATTTACAGGTCCTAGGGGTTAGGACATAAGCATGTCTTTGGGGCCACCATTTAGCCACTACAGCGGGCTTGGGTATTGCTGAACTCATGTGTGACTAGCTACACGTGGTGTACACTATACGTTCAGTTACCCATTGAGGAAAAAACAACAATCACCCTGTGTTTCCAAATAGCCTGAGCAGCAGAGGACCAGATGACCTCTCACGTAGTAGGTCCCTTTGAGCAGACACACCCTACACTCCTGCTCTTCCTCTATAGCCCAGAGGCCTGTGCTGGGCAGGACCAGACTGAAGTGGGCACCCACCAGGAAAGGAAAGCAGGCTAGCAGGCGGCAGGGGTGCAAAGCGCAGCTGCAGACTGTTCCCTCGGCCCTGCCCAGAGCGGGTCTCCCAGCGCACCCGGCAGGCAGCGCAAGAGCTGCCCCCTCCCAACCCCATTCTCCTGTCCCTCACATGGGTTTAGTGGTACCGTGATTAAACTGATACCTTTTCTGTTCCAGTGTGTCTCCTTCATCCCATCAAATGCTCAGAGTTTTAAATGTTCAAGTTTGAGAACAGAAGCAAAACTGTGTTATTGAAATCCTTGTACACCTAGCTTTGCCCTGCTATTGACATATCCTCTCCCTCCACACTCCTCCCCTTAACCTTGAAAACACTCATGAAGTTTCCAGGCTTCATAGCAGAAAGAAGAAGGTACTTGGAGACTTGACAAGGCAAAGATTTCATTTTGTATTAGAGGTTTTCTTGCCTTGCCAGAATACGCCTTACTAAAAAAACCGTGATGTTTCGTGTCTCCTTGCTGTTACATTTCAACCTTAAAGGCCAGACTCTGTCAAAATACCTGAGAATGTTTAAAAGGGTAATACTCAATAACAGGTATGGCCATGGTAAAACAGGCACTTCATCACTCAACTAGTGGTAGAAGTATAACAGGCATAGTCTTTCTGGGAAGCAATGTAGCAAATTCTTATTAAGTGGCTTAAAATTGTACACAACCTCTGATGTTGCAATTCCATTTCCAGAACTCTACACTAGGGAATGAATCCGAAGTAGAACAAAACTTAATGCTCAATGGTATCTATGGCAATTATACATGAGATAAAAAATTGGAAAGAAACAGCCAACGAAAGGAAACGATTAGATAAATTACGGTAGATTCATACAGAAAATCTTAGGCAGCCATTAAAAAAACATTTTACAAAGAATTGTTAATAAAAACCACAAACTACTGTAACAGCAGCTAATCCTTACATGAGCCAGGCACTATCCTAAGCTTTTTAGGCATTTTATATATATTAATCCTTGTAATCCTCATACCAACTCAAGGAGGTAGGTACTGTCATTCCCATTTTACATATCAGAAAGTGGAGGCACCAAGAGTTAAGACACTTGCTCAAGGTCATCATGCTAGTAAAAGATAGTACTGGGATTTGAGCCCACACAGTCTAGCTCCAGAGTCCACACTGGTAAACCCTGTGGGAGGCTAAATAACGGCCCCAAAGATGTCAGGTTCTAACCCTGAAACCTGGAAACATTACCTTATATGGAAAAAGAGTCTTTGCAGATGTGATTAAGAATCTTGATGAAAGAGATATCCTTGAGTATCTGGGTGGGCCTAAATGTAAGTGTCCTTGTAAGAGAGGTCGCTCTCTCGCACACATACACAAGTGATGTGAAAACCAAGGCAGATAATGGAGGGATGGAACATCATGCCCAGGAATGCTAGCAGCCACCGAGCCACCAGAAGTCAGGAGGGCAAGGAACAGATTCTCTCCTGGAGCCTCCAAACAGAGCACAATCCTGCCTATCCCCTTGATTTCAAACTTCTGGCCTCCAGAACAATGAGAAAATAAATTTCTGTTGTTTCAAGCCACTCAAGTTTGTGGAGATTTATTACAGCATAATAGGAAACTTATACAAGTCTCTATTCTAAGCAGCTCTCAACACAAGAAAAAGTATTCATATGTTACATGGAAAAAGTAGAAATCAAAATTTGTACACAATGATCTTAATTAGGCATATGAAAATATATGCAAATACAAAATATTTGTAGTGATTATCTCTGAATAGAATTATGAGTAATTTTTAGCATTATGCCTTTTGCTATTTCCCCAAATTTCTACAATTAGTATGAATTATTTTTACAAAGAAAAGAGAGTTATTTTTTAATTAGCAATTCATATTTCTGCAACTCTAACTCAATCGAAAAAGATTAGAAACCAAGAGGTCCAAAACCCCCAGAACTTTCCTAATTCAATCTCTGAGCAACATTGGAAAACGCAGCAACCCAGATGCATGCCATTGTCTCTACTTAACCCTCAGTTTCTTGAAAGCCTGTTAGTTTTCAGGCTCTGGCAGGAACATGAGGTGGCTGAAGAAGTTTCAGGCTGTGAAGCAAGAGGATAACCTGAAAAGGTAAATGTTTTCCTGCCTATCTACCCATACAAGGGGGGAATGGGAGATTTTTATGCATTTCCAGAGCTCATCCAGCACAATGCCTGTGGCCAAACACCAAGAACCAAAAGCATCCGTTAATAAATATGTAAATGTTTGATTTCTCTATAGGTGACTTCACAGAATGAAACATCAAATTAAAGACTGGCCAAATCTTTAAAAAGTCCTGACTCCAAGACTATTCTGTCGCAAAACCCTCCTATCATCTGTCCAGGCAGTCACAAGACCACAGGCCAATTTTACTGGATCAACTTCATGTCCTTTGATTAAATATATTCATATAAATAGCATATAAATTCCCCAACACATGGACAGTAACGGTTCAAAACAGAAAATAGGATGGGTTTTTCTGTTTTGCTTTGCATGGAGAAGGGAAGACTCATTGGTTCCCTCCAAAATGGGGCCAGGTCAGAGCAGGGGTGCAGGAAATGCATGTCAAATGGTTTTATTCAGTCACCCTGTCCAGAGCACTAAGTTACAGGGTTTGTCCTATAGTCCTAGGTCTTTCTAAACACATTCATGCATTCTTCATTCAGCCAATCAACACAGACAAGCACCTATTATGTGCCAGGCAGTAAGAGAAGGTTGTCTCATACATTAAAAGACCATCCCTTCAACATGCTACACTCTTGGATGATAGAGTTGGGCAAATGATCAATATCTTTACTGATCTTCATCAGTTGTTTGGGTCACAGAGATGCCAGCAGTGACCGAGTACTAACAGAAAGACCTAAACAGGCCTAGCAGAACTCTGAAAATGGGCAAAACAAAAAACAAATGATTTAGCACTGTGTACCTTCCTACGTACATTCACACAACACTTGCAATTCCAGTGATTACTTGATGAATGCTGTATCTCTCAATCATCCATTTCACATAAGAAGTACATTAACATTTCCCCAACTGTTTATTTCACTTGCCATTGTATTCTCACATCTAGCAGTGTCTAACTTTAAGAGGTATTCATTAAATATACGAGGTATAAGTTAAAGCAAGTATGAACATAGGTCATTAATTTCCTCATCTGTAAAAATGAAGAGGCCAGGTTACATGATTATTTCCCAAGGAAAATTCCAAGGAAGCTAATCCTATGAGTTATGCCAAGAAAAGAAGGTTCACAAATTATTCCGCTTGGAAAATGTTACATTCTGTGGCCTCCCATTCTCTTTAAAGATTCATAATGCACATTATACAATAAGGGATCTTGAAGTCCTTCAATTAAAAACCTGTTTGAGCATTTCCAAATCTAGTTAACCACAAACACCCTTTCTTCAACACTTACTGATATCACAGAGAACCAATGTTCTATGAGGAAACCCTAGGAATACTAACCTAAACTCTTTGTTTATTCAAAAGCCATTTATTAAGCCCTTGAGATGATGATGATGGTGATGAAGATAGCTGACATTTAATGAGAGATTACCTTTGCCAGACATGGCACTTGCTGCTCCTGCCACCAAGATAAATATGAAACCTGGCTCACAGTCTACAGTCTACTAGAAGAGACCACTGCACACATGATTATTACAACAAGTATTAGCTGAATACACACACACCTATACATGTATACATATGTGTACATATGCATACATATGTGTATATGCACACATGCACAGGATGGAGAGGAGGTGGTGGTGAAGATAAGTGTTCCAGGCAGAAAGGGCATGAGTCAAGATACGGGAAGCAAGAGAGCCTAGTGCCTGCCAATGAATGATGAGCAGTTTGGTCTTAACCAGTGGTTTTCAAAGTGTGGCCCAAGACCCTTTCCAACGGTCCTGCAAAATCAAAACAATCTTCAACTGTGTTGACATTTGCACTGACGGTACAAAAGCAGTGCCAGGTAAAACTGCAGGTGACTTAACATCAAGGCAGTGGCATCTTACTATACTGCAGTCACTGTATCCTCCACTGCTACACACACACAGTTCTTTTTAAAGTCAATTTCACCTAAGAATGTCCTTGATAAAGCAGCAAAAATTATCAATCTTATTAAACATCAACTCTTGCGTAAACATCTCTAATACCCCATGTGACAACATGGTAAGCACTTATATAACACTTCCGCTGCTGCAGCCAGAGTATGATCGTTGTCAGGAAGAGAAAGCACTTCAGTGGCTGAACTGCTGTTTTTCACAGAACACCATTTTTACTTGGAAAAATGAATGACAGAAAAACCACGGTTATTCAGATGTGCGTATTTATAAACATTTTGTCAAAAATGAATATGTTGAGCCTGTTATGTCAAGGAAAACTGGCAGTATTTGTTGCTAAACAGAAAATTTGAGCTTTGAAGCAAAAATTTAAATTTTATAAAACTTGTATTCACCATTGTGAGTGTTAAAGCATCCCACCCAATACTTAAAGGCTTTTCAGATAAGAATGTCAGTGACATTAACAAATGTGATATTTTGATATTTTTCTAAGCGGTGACATTAAATGTCATATTTTGGTATTTTCCAATTGACTAATACATGATGTTACAAAATGATGCATACAAGAGCTTTTCAAAGTGCATGACAGGCCAAAGTGCACGATAGACTTCAATGTAACGGAGTATGAAAAGTTCGTTGATGTGGTTTCAGATGCCACGTTGCAACAACCCTTTAAGAAATTACTGGTTAAGTTCTGATGTAGTTACAAAGACTATCCACAATTACTTGAAAAGGCTATTAAAATATTCCTCCCTTTTCCAACTATCTATCTGTGCAAGGCTGGGATTTTCCCATATAGTTCAACCAACACAACATATTGCAACAGAATGAATGCAAAAGCATTTATGAGACCCCAGCTGTCTTCTACTAGGGCAGACATTAAAGAGATCTAGAATCAAGTAAAACAATGTCACTCTTCTCACTAAATGTTTTGTCTGGGGAATATTTATTTTTCAGTAACAATGTTACTTTTATGTGATCATGTAATGTAATGGGTTTATTATTATATTTAAACAAGTTCAATAAATATTTTTAAATCTTGACAACTTCTAATACAGTAAATACTGCTAGATACAATCTATATAAATAAAAGCTCTTCGGGGAATCTCACTGATATTTAAGACTTATACAAAGGAGTCCTGAAACCACAAGTCTGGTCTAGTGTAGCGGGGGCAGGAAGCTGAGGTGTAAAGAGGGCAGCAACGGTCTCCACACCATGAGGGCTGTTCAGAACTGATCGCACAAGAGCCAACGAAGGGTGCCGAGCTCCAAATGGTGTGGACAGCTTTGCCTTTTAGAAAGAGCAAGGACTCCATAAAAGTGCCCTCTGCTCTGTGAACATGTGATTCTGAAAACAAGTAGGTACGATGGGAAGTCAAACTGCAGGGCACTGAAGGTCCATTATTGCAACCTAAAAAATGAAATATGTATTTTTGTAAAAGAGAAGGAACAGAAAAATATTAAAATTTAATGACGGCAGTAAGAAGAAAAGCAGGGCCTTGCCAAATAGACTCGTAACCAAATGGAATTCTGCAAATTGAGGGAAATCATCAGTAACAAAGTGCAGGGCTTTAAACTTCTAAAGATGCCAAAATCAAGACGCATTTCAGGCAAGCGTGGAAAATAAAAATAAAAGAGTCAGCAAAGAGCAATAAACTGCAGCAGTAAAGACGGAAAATGGATGCAGCCCAGAGAGACAAACAAGCATTTAGAAATAAAAAGAAGTAGCGAGGAGAGGAAATCAGGTACTATTGGCAGAGCGTGGACCCTCCCCAATCAGCACGCACTCCACCACTGAGGAAGGAATCACC